>VYZW01061840.1:55690-73927 GCA_013401315.1 Balaeniceps rex | reverse complement strand
AGGGCTAAATCTGGCAAACTAAAGAACTAAGAGCTGGTAATGCACTGGAATTTACCTGGTAATTTTAGAAAAAGGTTTGATCAGCCATCTCACAAGCTCTTTTGTATATGCAACAAGTTCAGGAATAAAAAAGGCCAGGGATGCATAATCCCAAGTTCAGGAAGAATCCCAAGGTTTATGAGATAGTGTAGTGCTGCCTCAGTCATCAATGAGACCCTAAAATACTCACTGAAGTCCTTGGAAAATAGTTTTTTNAAACCTTATGTTGACAGTGCTTTAAAGTCATGTATTTAAGTGTGAAAGGTGCTGTTACTCTTTAGGCTTAATGGATTTGGATACCATTCATAGTATTAAACTAGTGGAGGTTAGAAATTACAGGAATAAATATATGCAGCTGTTGGTGGTTGCTAGAGGTGTGACCAGCAACTCAAATGTATGAATGCTGTAAAGAAATTCATAGCCAGTGAGTGATTCTGGGCAAGACACTGGTCACACACTTTGGATACAAGAAATTCTGGAAAAGACTACCTAAAATACCAAGAAATCTTCATCTTGANCTACTCCTCATTCTCATATGCCATTTGACAAGCAAGACCATTAAAGGTTTATAGCACCCTGCCCACATTAGCACCCAAATAGTTTGCAGCTTGTGTGTTTCCTACAGCAAATTCATGTTTTTCACGACTACGTTGCAATATAGAGATTTAAGTGGCTACATCAGCTACGTGCAGCACTAAAGAGTGCTGCTGAAGCTCTGAAAAGGAGTATATAGCAAGTCCACATGTACAGTTTGGGAAAATCTCTCCTTAGCAAGGAACTGGCACCTTTTGCTTACAGTATTCTGTGGTTTGATATCAGACTCATTTACTAGGAAATGTAAGGTTTTGACATTCTCCCAGATCTACATTTCTACGATCTTGTACTAAAATATTCTGATGCTTGGACATTATAATAACTTGCATTTACATGATTTTTGATGCTTATTGTATTCCAACTAATTCCAAAAGTTTCACCTTTGTATTATATTAGGACAGGCTAAGTATTGGGAAGGTAACATTTCATTTTCCCATAAAACTCATTGATATATACAGACTTGAAAATTTTGCTTTTATGACACATTTTGTTGCTACTTTCCATATCATACTCTTTTATGATTTGTTTAGAAAAATGTATTAGTAGAGAGCATTTGCTTCATAAAAACATGTAAGAGACATCTTCATTTGCAAATTGAATGCAACCTGCAAATAGTAGGCTGTAAATCAGTTACTTTTGGTCTTGAGGCATATCTTGCTTTTTTCTGTTTTTAAGATAATACACAGCTTCTTATGTCAAGAAAATGTGATAGGGAATGGAAAGACTTTTTATGAAGGCCTTTAGATTTTAAAAGACTATAGGAAAAAGTTTTTACCAAACTCAAAGAGATGAGAGCCAGAGCCACATTTTCAAAGGCTTTACAAATTTGGAGCAACTACTCAAGTTTAAAACTCTGAGATCTTGATTACTAATGAAAGATTATTCTGAAGTTGCTATACTTTCTGAAGAATCTAGAAGTGTTTGGACTTACTTAAAGCAGAATTTTAAGTTTTAATAATCTCCAGCAGAACTGTAAAAGATTGGAATAGGGAAAATGCTAAGCTTAAAGCATCCTAAGAATTTCCTGTTGAAAGGATAAAGGCAGTATAACCATTAACTTCAGGAAAAAATACAAGTCTGGTGAATATATAGCAACAGACTGCATATTCATGAACTTCCCATGGAGGTACTGAACTACTGAAAGAAGGACAAAAATGGCAAAAAGGGACTTTTTAAAATCAAGCCAAGCTATAAGATCAATACAAGCTTTCAATTCCCAAAATACTGTAAGAAGAAAAGGTACAGAAACTCCAGAGCTAAAAAAAAGTCTTTGTTACACCTTCTTCTCTTTACTCAACCTGTTTCACAAGAAAGGCAGGAAAAGAGAGGACAGCTATGGAACGTCAACATGAGACAAATACCTAAGCTGGCAATATTTCTTCAGCTCAGAGGTATCAGTTAGACTGCAACATCCCAGATAAGTTTGCCAAAACACAGTACGGCAATTAGGTTAAAGAAGTCTCTTTAGTAATTGTAGTATGATGTAAAAGATGCCACTTTAACCTAAGCATGAATAGCAATGCCCATTAACAAAATTGTATTTTGAAAGCTGACATGAACTAACCTCAGTAGAAATTCTTAGCAACTATTCATTTGCTGAATAAGCTCTTTGAATGTCTCCTTTGGAGCAACTGCCTTACACAGTTCCATAGATGCTTTGGGGAACACTAGTTATAACTAGCAAAGTGACAGACATGTGCCTGAATAGGCATTCAGAGAGGTCATTAAGATTTGGTCTGCTCTTTCTTGTTTGTCTGGATGCTGCTCCTGCATGTGCTTTGAATAGAATTACTCTGCACTGCATTAACACATCCTCACCTGCCTGGCAGCCTTAATACAATTCCTATTGAAATCAGCAGAGAACTCCTCCAGATAAATTCATAATGTGCAGTAAGGACTGGTTTAGTCTTCATAAATTTTAGCTTCCTTGATTGTACTGTAGATGTTCTTTCAAGATGACGGATAACCAAATTAGTATTGCCTTCTAGATTAACTAAGCAATACAGTCCTTCACAGTATTATTATGCTCTTTTCTTTTATGCAATTCAGTTCATCAATATGCAAGAAGTTTGATTTTGAAGTGCATCATGGAAAAACGTTGCCTGATTGCTCCGCATGAAGAGGAAAATTCTCTCTGAGGTGTCCATTACCAGGTTCACTTAGTAACAAAAGCATTTTTCTGAAAGGTTTTGGTTTATCTGCAGAATGCGGCTATTTCTTCTGTAAGAAGAATAAACATAGATAAAAATTATGTTGGACCATATAGATCTCTTTAGACTTTCTGGAACCAAATGATAAGACAATCCCCGAGGAACTGTGGTGCATATTGCACGTTGCAGTGAAACAAGCAGATCACAGGGCAATAGGAAGAAACAGAATAGGTTTTAATATAAGTTAAAGTCTTGGTGGTTTTGTTTCACTTCCTAGAATGTGAATTGAATTTCTTTTTGTAAGTGCATTGGGATCTATGGATACAAAGTGAGCATTTGCATAACAGGTGATTGTACAAGATGCAAAGCTAGGCAGACTGAGCTGTCCCCTGTATATGCTATCTAGCATTTACTAAGGAACATAGCAGATTTTCTTGTGATGCAGTGACCACATCCAAATGTTTTGTATAAGAACTCTTGAGGAAATTAATTTCCTCAAACAAAATTAATAAATGTGTACAACCATTCCAAAAAAATGCATGCAGCATTTTCCCTTTGCTTCTCTTGCATAGATTTCCCATCTTTCTGGGTTTGTAAAAAAAATACAAGGACTTGGAGCAATTTGTATGTGCATTACAGATGCCCCAGGAGCAGCCTCCTTGTGTGCCTGCATTTTGCAGAAGAATACATAGAATAGACCAAGAGTTGTGAATTGTTATCTGTTGTTTATCGTTTGTGCCCTGATTGAAGAAGACAGTGAGACAGGTCTAAATGCTCCTATAGAGCAGAGGTGCTTTCCCAAGTTAGGAACTGATAACCAACACCTACATAAATGCTGTTTATTTTCTAAACTGACACCATGCAGTAGATAAGGAGCATTGTAGAGATGAAATGCACTTACAAAGAAGTGAACTATTTGCCAGAATGACACATACCTAGCATTTTGGGGACTGACCCAAATTTAGAAATAAAATGTCCTAATTCCTTTCTTGTGTCTAATACATTAACTCAAATGTCACTTATATAAGTAAGTGAAATCTATCCTGCTTGTAATGTACAGTTTGCAGAATTCAAGTTTTGATTTACAAATAAAAATTTCATAGATTTTGTAGGTATGAGAATATATTCTATTCAGGCATGGGAGCTGCCTAATAAACTTAATTCTGGAGACAGTGTAGAGCAGTGGGTTTGAGAGAAGAAAGTTTCTTTTTAAAGACTCCAAATCTGAAGCCCAGTTATGACATTAAGGGGCAATATGCAAGTATTTCACTGTTGATCATTTTAATAAGGGATAACAAGCTATTTCTGGTGAAATCCATTTTAAGGAGGGAATGAACAGTGCTGCAGCAAAGGAAAAGCAGGAGTGACAGGAGAGGAGACAAGAAACAGGCAAGACGAAGGCAAAGAGAATAGCGGAAATGAGGGAAGATCAAACACAAATAGAAGACATTGCCCATAATGATGAAATCATTGTGGTTTTGTAGCTGTAACAAAGGATACAGGAGAATCGAGATTTGTAGGTGATGTCATTACTAATGATTTATATCAGTTGGTTTAATAAATTATATTATCTTTGCCTACCGATGTGGCCTCTTGTACTGACAACCACCAGAGGTAGCTGAAAGTTTTCTGTCAGAAAGTTTGGCTGGCTTGGGTTTTTGTCTGTTTGCTTTTGTTTGTTGAAAGTATAAGAAGGAAATGTTCACCTCAAATTTTTTCAGGATTTTGTGGAATATCTTTTAACCTAAACCCCTCAAACTTTTCAATTTTCCTGTGGACTGCTAGCAGCAAAAAAAATCATTGAAAATTAACATCCCCTTTTGCTGAATAATTTTAATACATATAGTTTTCCATTGAGTGTCATTGAACGTGACAATACTTATCAAGCAAAAAGTTTAAAATATCAGCAACTAACTTCACTCAATCAACGGAGATAATTTTCTACCCAAAAGGACTGCCCTGGCTCACAACAATTTCTCTTGTTATTGCCTAACTGCTGTACTAATTTGTGACTATTTCCTACCACCACCTCAGAAGACAAAGAGAAAAAGGCATAGAGGAAGGGGAACCACACAAAACATACCCTGAGAGCCGTGTGTTAGGGATCGTGCTGGTGGGAACTGCACCGCAGCTTTACAAAGTCTCTTACAGCAACTATAGCAGATGAAGCAACAGCTGCTGGAAAGTATTTCAAACAGCAACCAGATATGCCACCAAGATGCTGTCTCCAGTGCATACAGGGAACAAACACAGATGGGTGCATTCATCTCTCAAACAAGACTGATCCCATCAGGAACCCCTACTTTTCTCAGGGTTGCCCCAAAGGCAGGAGGTTTCTTAGCACCTCTTCTCCAGTTGTGGCTGTGGATCTTCTAAGCCCCAGCCATCCTCCAATGCTACTCAGGGTCAGAGTCAGCTTTATCTGGTCTTTGTGGAGCCTCTGATGCCCTGGCATACTAAAGAGGGAATGTCTGCAGATGATCTGGCATCCTGGAGCAAGATGTGGTTCCCTATGGATGATGTGGCAGGCTCAGGGTCCAGAGAAGACAAGGCTCAGAAGTGGGCTTCCCTGAACCACTATATTTCCACTGGGACATTTTGGCCCCCTTTTGCCTTGGGATATTAAAAGGAAATACAGGTTCTGCATGATATCCTGTGTGCCTCCAGACACTCTCTTGGAGAGGCATGTCTCCTCTGATACATCTCCTTACAACACCCCTCTAAAAAAGGGAGCTTTTGGAAAGCCACAGCCTAATTAGATAGAGGCTTTCCTGGTGAGATGTGGCAGAGGACAAGAAGATGACAGCCCCATGCTGGCTCATCCTCCAGGCACACTTGTACTCAGCAGAGCTCACTGGGCTGTGTCTGAGGCATGTGAGGCTGCCTGTACGTCAGCTCTCCAGCAAGACAGGGAGCATATCTGGGAACGGGAAGAGGGGCAGGAACTTTTAAGGGAGCTCTTTGAATGTCTTCTCCTGCTTGACCATTTCTACCTCTCAGAGGAAGGGTGTCCCCACAGCACCAGGCGGTTGAACCCTCCTACCAGCCTGCAGGCCAGCAATACTGCCCTCACATGCCTTGTCCCAGAGGGACCCACGGACCAAGATAGGTCCCTGCCCTCTTTTTTTTTGGATGAAGAGCATCTGGAGTACTTTGTTCTTGTTTTGCTGCCCTTCTCCCTTGCCCCTTTCCCTCAGCTGAAACTCCTGTGCGGAGGACATGCAAAATTGCTGGTTGCTGTGGCAGAGCCTTCGAGGTAGGACAAGCTGCAGAGGTGGCTGCGATGGTAATCGGGAGGTGCAATGTGGGTATGGCAGTGGTGCAGAGCTCAAAGGATCCTGGGGGCCGCAAGGCACAGAGTAACCCAGCAAGCTGGTGATGACAGTGGCCCAAGCAAATAATGTCTTGCACAGAGGGGACAGGAAATACTTTGTGAGCTTGCTTTTGCTGTGTAGTTCAGCAAAAAAGCACAGGAAGAGAGGAAATGGTGGTGGTGGTGGGTGAAATTGTTGGAAGCAGGTGGGGACTTAAAAGTGAAGACTCTGGTGGGAAAGGAGGGACCATGGTGGGCAGCAAGAAACTGCCTATCAAAAATGCATCAGAGAAAGGACACAGCAGGGTGAGGAGAGGTTGAGGTTGCAAACATCAGAAATACAGACCAAGGGAGAGAAAATAGATCTGTTTCCTGACTGTTCTTAGGGTAAGGCGTAAAGGACATTGTCGCTTCCATTGTGCTGTTTGCTAGGGCTGTGATGGCAGCAGGTGGCTTCATGTACTTCTCGGAGGTGTCTGTTACTGAGACAAGGGAGGAAAGCGAGGCCAGAGTAGGTGTGCAGGGCCTGGAAGGCATTAGCGATGCTTCTAGTGTGAGGTGCTTGCACAGGTTGTTCGGGCATTAGCAGTAACCTGCACAGTGACCATGGCATGTCTGTCGCACAGCGTCTGTGTCCAGCTGCCCAAATCTCCATTCCACTGAGACCCTGCAGGATGCAGGGTCCAATTTCAATATGAGTGTGGCCTGGGCTCAGAAGTTTGTAGGACTCTTGTCAGGGTTGCTGCCAAGTAAACACGTAGTTTGGATGCAGCCACCTTAATTTTGGGGCAGCAGTTTTCAGTACACAGATACAGGCTAAGCTTTTCCTGTTGGCCATATGGTCAGAAATCACTCTCAGGCTCCTTCTGGTTACTAGTATGGTTACAGACATGGTCCCCTTGCAGGCAACTGAGTTTATCTGGGAGAGAATCACCCTTCACTCCACCAGCTGGCTGATTTTAGCTCCTCTCAGCAGATCCCTGCATTGCTTTACCTGTATATGGGCCACCAACTCATTCTGCTGGCTCACAACTTCAGTCATCGCCTATGAAAAAGTGTTGCCTTGAACTTCTCATCACCTTTGTCCCTTCTTCAGTAGTTGCAAAGGGGTTAAAATAGCTTTTTGTTAGTTTAGTGACTGTGAACTCTGCTCTGTACCCCATTTGTGCCAACGTAGAGCTTGGAGAGAAAGTGACAGCAATGTATGTACATACAGCATTGCACTACTATAGCAGCAATCGCAGCAGAAAGCATTGCCTTACTCCAGATCACCCTTTCAGATCCTATGAAAAGCAAGGAAGAAGAGGCGGAAAAAAGGAGATACTTTGTGAATGGCAGGTCAAGGTCAAGTGCACATGCACACAACACGCACCCACACACGTTCTTTCAAGTTCTTGTCTCTTCTTTTCTGCTTGACACATTGATCATGGAAATGTGTGCAGGACTTAGCTCACAGGGAGCGACTCTGCTGGATCAGAGAGGAAATACTTATGGCAAGAACACAACATTTCGTTTCCTTCCTTTGCTGTTCAAGTAGGATTGCGAGAGCTTCTCAGTTAGCATTAAAATAAGCTGAAATACTTCAAGTCAGTGCTATTTAAACTAAAGTTAATGTTATCCTCCTGCACTGTGGAATAAACCAAGTATTTGTCAGTGCTCTAGGTAGGGAAGAGCTAAGATCAAATATGCTCTTTGTGTGTAGAAACCCCTTTCAACATCAATAAATATAGCAAAGTCAATGCTTGCCATGTCCCAAATTCTTACGCAGATTTCTTCTTCCAGCACATTTCAACAGATTCACTGACACCCAAATACTTTGTTATAAAGACTGATAACTGCAACAGTAATGTGAGGCAGATCCATCCATTATCCAAGTAACTTTGCAGACAAACATTAAGGAATATTTTAATTCCCTTATCAGTATTCCTGGCCATCTTCCAGTTCTGCATTACCATCCCCAACCCAGGTTCCTGGGGTTTGAGATGCACCTGCAGTTTCTAGACAGTTAACACTCATATGCATGGCTTAGAAGATTTAAAGTAAAATTTCATGTTAATAATACCAGAAACATAATGGTTTGTTATTGAAAGGCAGATTGTTTCACACATGAAAATTCCTACATTTTTCTTCCACTAAAGTTACAGTCTTCCTCGTTTCCCCTCCACCACCAGAAAAGAGGCAACCCTTGGTTTTCTGCTATTAGTACATATTGAAAAAATTAAGGTCTCCCTCCTTGTATTTCTGTGGCCTATAGCTCCTGGCTAATTCACCCATTCCCTGCTTCTGCCTGCTTTTCTGCTGTCAGGTGATAATAACCATTTTCCCGAACTGTTTGTTGGGACCCAGGAAACAAATGATAAACAGAAGCTTAAATCCATCACTTGTGTACTTGGAGATAGCATGGACAAGGGCTGGCTCTCATACTTGTCCCAAAGAAAAACAGGGCTTAAGCTGTGACTAGCACCACTGCCAGAAGAAGAAATCTCCCAGTTTCAAATTTTAGGCACAAGACATGTTTAAATCACAGAGCACAGAGAATCTGCTAGAAGTCTCAGTAAACAGCATCTCACAAAACATCAGGACTCCTATGCACTTGGAAATGGAGATTTTTGCACAGCCCAACTCCAGCAGCCCCTCCAAAGGCAGGAAGTCTCTACGCCGTGCAGAGGTGATGCTTCTCCCCAGACAGTGTGCAGTAGCAGGAGATCTCTCATGGAAACTGCTCATGGAGTGGAAGGGCAATGGAGAAGAGTAAAAGGAGCAATAAGCCCACATGTTCTTTCAAATGCTACTAACTTTTGTCTTGCAGAAACAATTGGGACCTGGATGCAACGACACTCCTTCATGTCACCTGGGGCTCTGCCTGTGGCTGTCCAAGGGTTCAGCAAATGAGTAACCCATTTACCATCAGGGTTGGCAAGGAAGAGATCTTTTCAGGTGATTTGGTTGGAGTCCAGGGTTCAGCTCTTGCTCATGCCTCTCATGCTCTTGCTCACTTCCTGCGGTGAAATCAAGGCTTCACATGCAGAGTTATCACCTGTAGCTCCAGAACCAACCTAGTCCAGTGAATGGGACTATGTTCTCCCCCTCCCCCTCGCACATCTCCTTGTCTGCTTTCAGGGGATCTTGCACTGAAGTTTCTCTGTGTGATCAAAGATGATAGAAGCATGTTTCCCAAGATTTAAAAGAAACTCCAGAAATGCTGGACCATTCCTGTCCTCATTCATCCAGGATTTGTTAAAATTTTCAGTTCATACTGTGTTCAGTATCAGTGCCTATCAGACCTGAAGGTTCTGCTTGTTTATCCAGATATCAAAAGAAAAATGTAGAGCACCCTGGGCACTTGTAGTATACTGCTGCCTGGCAGTATTTCTAGTTTCCTTTCACTTATGTAGGAAACCTGTTTGAATTTTAAGTACCCTTTCCACTTCATGACACTACAAACAGGCAAAGATCTCTTGTACCCTTCAGTAAACCTGCACCATCCTTTCAAACCCTGCAGCAGATTACAATTAATTTTCATATTTGCATCAGAATATTTGAGAACATGGTACTTGCAGCTTCTGAGAAATAAATGAGGCACTAAACCCGCTTTGCTTCCACATGACCTTCAAACCAAAGGACAATACATATTCTCAACACTTTCTTTGCAGATGGTAAATTTGATACCACACTTCTGGCAGGAAGGACAATTTTTGTGCCTAAAGTAAAATATAGCTGACTGCTCTACATTTTGCCGGTATGGAATGACTCAAGAGAAAAGTATGTTGTTGTTCCAAGGCTGATGGTGCTGATGTGGGAGTTCAGAAAGGTGGCTGAGAAGATTATGAGACCTGGCCATTGGAAGAAACAATTGTATCTTACTTCTGAGTGACTTTCCTGCTTGAATTTGACCTGGCATTTCAGAGGGACAGACCTGCCCAGATATCTGCCTGTACTGAGTTGGCAGTGGCAGAAACAAAACCATCACGACAGCTGAGTTTCTCAAGCTGTGTGTGTGTTACAGAGTGGTTTAAAATGCCAAGTTCACAAGACAGCACTTTTCTGTCAATGCGAATGTGCACAACACACCACAAACTACAGCACATTTCTACACGCAGGGCAAACTAGGAAGACTATTTTGTCATGATGTGACATAATGTGAGCCTAAGCAGGAGGTTACATTATTATGCCAGGTATTACTGCCTTGACTTTGCTGTGGGTGCAATTATACACATGGTCTTATGTTATCAACATCAGGAAACTAAGCAGGCAGGATAAGCGTTTATATCACTGCTCACTACTGATACAGCTGTCACTTCTCTGTACATTATTTTCAGCAGGGAAGAAAACCAAAACCAAGCATGATTTACTAACTTGACATTTTTCTGGGGGAAAGAAACTTCCTACCAAGACTATCATATCTATATCTATATCTATATCTATATCTATATCTATATCATCTGTATCATCTATATCATCTATATCTATATCTATATCTATATCTATCTCCAGACAAATGAATACTTCAAGAGAAATTTGGAAATCAGGTGGTAAGCTATCTACCTGGCATAAAAACTTAGAGATCCTTTTCTCCAGACCACCTGCTCCCTGTGCTGTCTACCAGCAGAACAGTTACCTGCTGACTGATTGCAGGAGGAAGCATGCAAAAGCTAAATATAGCTCAGTCATAAGTGTTTATATTTGAAACACCTGCACAACTGGATACAAAACAAATGCACTGCAGCAAAACATACACAAAACACAGAGAAACCCGTGACATGGCGCCACGAGCTGCAATCTGGGGGTGTTCTGAACACAAGAAAACACTTTTTACTGTGAGTGTGGTCAAACAGGTTACCCAGAGAGGTTGTGGAGTCACCATCCTTGAAGAAGTTCAAAACCTGACTGGACACGGTCGTAGGCAACCTGCTGTAGGTGACCCTGCTTGACCAGGTGGGTTGGACCAGATCATCTCAAAAGGTCTCTTTCAACCTAAAGGCTTCTGATTCATTCACTAACACATGCAGCTTGTTTAGAAGGATAGTAGGTTCACATGTCACGCCAAGTCTACCCACATATTACTTCCTCTCTCCTGTGTGAAAGCTCAACAGTTCATGCAGATCAACAGTCTATGAGTCCCAGGTAACCATCTGCACAGATTATAAGGCATATTATGAAAATAGGCTAAAATAGCTTAGCCTTCTGCCTTGGTCTGTCCATTTATCATACTGATTTTTCCCCCAGTTGCTTGTACTGACTGTAAAAATCCTGAGTATTAANTAGGAGGGGGCATGCTTGTGTACGCTCTGGGACAAAAAGAAAGCTAAATTCTTTTATTTGCTGCTGCTATGTTGGGCAGGCCAGTTGCATTTTCTCTTTACTTACAATGAACACGTCACAAGTTTTCTCACTTGCTCTCCCCAGGTTAGACAGAGAAGCAGTACACAGATGAAGGCTGGAAGAAGCATTAATTACCATACCTAATGTCAGGCTTTTTTCCAAAATTCTGGAAGCCCCAACTCTAATACTGACAAGAGATTTTCTGATAGTAGTTTAGTAACAGAAAGATTGACTCTTCTCTTATCTTTCAGGATTGCTGGCCTTTGCTCCTGTTTTCAGGTTTCCTTCACTACTTACGAGGCTGGGTAGTGTTTGGCTAGAAGTACATTCTGTAACGATCTTTTCTCCAGTAACTATTTGTCATTTCCATTGTATGTGACTCAGACCTCAAAGAATTTTAAGCAAAGCTTGCAAGCACCTTAAACAGAAACTATATATAATAACTTGTTGTTGCTCTGCAAATACATGATGTTCTGAACATTCATCAGTCCCCACAATTCTGCTCTTCCTTTTCACAATATTAAAATTCTAAGTGATTTTTTTTAATTCCTCTTCATGGCACTTATAATAATAAATGGCCTAATATTCACAAAACACCTTGTCCTCTGGACAAGGAGCTTATGAAGTGGAGATTTCTAGACTGCTGCCATGACTGAAGTACCGTATTTTTCATATAAGCTCAGAAAGAGAACAAAAAGTCATTCTAGTTAAAGGAGATATTTTGTGGCAGCTTGCTCTATTTTACCTTTTTTATTTTTTAATGTGTGATTATTCTGTGGAAAGATGGCAGATATCTTCCCATTTTCATTCCAGATCAATCTCTCCTACACTGGATGTCCAAAGGGCCTCTGCTGATTCCTCAAAGAAGCCATATTCTCCAAGCCAGATGGCCAGTTTCCTTTTCGGTAGTTTGTCCTGCACCCCGATGGAGCAGGTCCTCTCTGTCTGCTCCTCTCAGAGACCCCCTTTGCAAAAAGCTTATGTCAGAATGGCTCTACTGGTCAGAGCAAGGTGACATCTGGGTCTGTACCCTGTCACTGCTAGTTGCCAACACCCAAAGAAGAGCAAAAGCATGTTATTGTACTTTCCAAACATTTTCCTGCCCTCCAGCAGTTTGAGGAATAAGGACTTGCTGACCCAGAGGGGATGAACATATTTAATGGCTGTCAGTGGTTCTTCTTCCACGAGTTTTGTTCAGTTGCCATTTGAACTCTGTAAACTTCTAGGGTGGCCAGGCGTCTGCCACTTGATTAAGTGGGAAGCACCAAAACCCGGGACTCTATTTTGTATTGAACCTACCACTGACTAGCTTCTCTCAGTGCCTTTCATTTACATACTAAAACGGACACTGAAGGAATCTTTCTCCAATGCTACTTATGATTTCAAAAACTTCTGTAATATCTCATCCCCCAGATTGTTCTTTTCCAGTCAATTTGGTCCTTCCTTGTACAGAATATATTCCGTATTTTGATCATTCTTGTGGCCTATCTCTATAGCTTTTCCATTTGTATCACCCATTTTAAAATGGAAGAACATAAATGTAACATAGCATTTCAGATAAAAGCACACCATCCATTTACAGTAGAGTAGCTGTTTTGTTCTGTTCCTTTTCTAATCACCCCTAACATTCAAGTGTTTTTTGACTGATCCTAATACCTAATAGTTAAGCTAATAGTTTTCTAGGATCATTGTAAGGCCAAAACCTTGTTCCAGTTTGTGGCTCACCACCATGTATGTGAATTCACAACTATTTTCTCTGTGTGCATCTATACTGAATTTCATCCGCATTTTTATCGCTCAGTCATTCAATCTCACAATGTTCTTCTGGAATTCCTCACACTTAGCCCATCTCTGTGTAATGGCTGTCCTGTATAATGTCTTTAGAGGCCTTTGCCACCTCACTACTTACTTACACTTTTTTCTAGATCACTATGAATATCTGAGGCGATAAAGGTACCAATGGGCCTGCAATAATAACTTACTGTGAAAATTCATCACTTATTCCAACTCTCTGTTTCTTATTTTTAACCAACCACTTATCCATGTGAGAACCTCCCCTTTTATTCCTCAGAGTCTTAGTTTTAAATCGTTTTGGAAGCACAACTTGTCACTCAGTTCCTGCCAGCCTCCAGAAGACAATAGGGTCATTCAACAGAAACAGCAAAGGGTATTTTTTCCCCTGGATTTGATTTTAGCCCAATCAATTGCATGTTGATTGTGTGTGTTTTCATGAATGCTAATGACAGTGTGTGCTGGGCGCATGCAGCTGGGTCAGGAACATGACCTTCCCTATGGTGCTTTGAAATGACTCAAAACCCATAGACATTTAAACTGGAAATTATGAAATTCAACAGAACTATGTATAAACTTTGTGACAAGCAAGGGAACAATGCGTTCAGAATAACAGGTAGCAAATTCATGACATTTAAAACCAACCAGTGTAGGATATGAAAACTGGGACTAGATAAGCAATGCTAGGATACCACCAAGTACCTCCATCTCCAACCACGACCTCTGTGTCTAGCCACTGCCAGCAGCACCTGGAGGGCAGCTTGCTGCAGGGCAACTGACAAGATCAAGGAGGTGCTTGGGATCTCTCCCTGTTCATGTGGGAACTTAGCCCCTTTCAGGTCATCCCAGGGACCCAGGAGCCCAGAGTGCATCATATCAGAAGCTGAGCACTGGGGTGTGGAAAGACCTCAGGTCCTCAAGACCTCAGTAGGAGGGATGGGCCTGCAGCCTCTGGCAAGAAAGACATTGCAGGCCACAGTCACTGCTGTGCAAGAGGGAGGCAGAGCAGCCTGGGTGGATGGCCATCAAGAGTGGACGTTGCTTTTGTCAAGTCCTCTGTAGTGGTTGGACCAGATCCCTCCTGCTACATGGCAGGTGAATTGAAGTAAAAGGCAGAGAATGCAGAGCAGTCACCTTTTCTGAGCTTTGTTCCTACCACTTTTCCTCCAGGGAGCTGCAGACCATACATCAGTAGCCTGGGTAAGTGCCCAGCATGCAAAAATTCTTCAAACATCTATGAGCAGCTGCACCCAGCAGACTATCTTATGTAG
The DNA here is from genome assembly GCA_013401315.1 of Balaeniceps rex. NCBI lineage: Eukaryota > Metazoa > Chordata > Aves > Pelecaniformes > Balaenicipitidae > Balaeniceps > Balaeniceps rex. The sequence continues at coordinate 59,447 of VYZW01061840.1, read as the reverse complement.
GGTCCTACCTTCACTACTGTAATGCCTTGTAGTAGGTTTGGCCTCTGGGGATACCTCCAGTGAGCAGCACCTTTTGGCCCTTTCGTTAGAGCTCCCAGGGATAAGATGCTCCCCACGAGCTCCTTCCTGTTCCCGTTCTTTCCTTCCCCCACACCCCTCCATCTATAGCCCTCATTTCCCCTTAGCTAGTCCTATCCTTAACATCTGTCCTAGTCTAATCCCATGAATTAATGTGCTCTCCCTCTATCGCCCCTTCTCTCTTCACTAGCTGGGGGCCTCCCCAAAATCCTGTGAGAAGCTGCTCAGAACGGGAGGAAAATCCTGAAGTTTGCAATGAAGATACAGAAATCACAGAGGGAAAAAAAAACCAACACTGAATCTGGAGCACACAATCCTTGTCCTGCAACTGCTTATGCATAGCAGTACCCAAAAGACCATAATGAAGAGAAGGATAAACTCAGACATGAGTCATGCAGTTTGTCAACAACTAGATGTTCAGTTGTTCCTGAGCTGGTGCTGCATAGGGCAGTGCTGGAGTGGGTGTGAGGGGGACTGGAAAGAACAGAAGCATTTCTTTGAAATATTCTTATGTCAGCTGCCTTATCTGCTGTCCAATTATTATGTCATACACCATTTCAGTAAAGCAGATGTCATTTTCACATTTAGGTTTTTGTTCATGACAGTTTTTCCTCCTACCTCCACTCACTAGACAAGGATTTTTGATGTACTGATCACATTTATGTATATGTGACATATTCTACCTAAAGCCATTCTTGAGAAAAGGTCTATTTTTTATGAAACGAAGAGGACATTTGTGCTGGGAAGTAATGGAGGTGAGAGCTACAGACACAGTAAGCTTCCCACTGAAGTGCTTCAATTATTTCAACCAGTAAAAAGAAGGTTCAGAAAGTAAGATCAGCCTAAAACGTGAAGAAATTAGAGGGGGTGGGGGCAATGCTTTCAGTGGTTTTTGCTGAAAGGGTACTGAATTAAAAAAAAACCCACACAAAAGCCTCAAAATAGACTGACAGAAACATAGCATTGAAAAAAACTATTTAATTTATGACAAAAAAGCTTTGGCTAAAATTTGTCATTTGATTTTTTTGTTCTAATCACCAATTAGCTACAAATTTTGTAAGAGCTACAGAAGCTTTGCTAACTTTATTGTAAAGCAGTTGCTAGGTTTTAGGGCTGCAGTGTTCAAAAATGTGTGAACCTTTCCCAATGGACACAGGCCTTATCTTCGTCGAAGGGTCTAGGAAATAGATGAAACTATGGTGACCACAGGCAGACACACAAATCTGATTTAGGCTTGTAAATATAACGTTAACATCCTACAAGACTCCCTCCTAGAAAGGCATAAGGCCTCAGCTGCATGTGTGGAAGACGGAAAGGGCGGGATTAGTCAGGTCGGTTGTAACAGCCTTTCAGTAACCATACCATAATGTCCTGCTTCATGAAGTGATGACCACTCTGGTGCTAACTTGAACTCCACTGTTGGAGGTGGTGGTAGTAGGGTCAACAATGGCAATTAACCCACCACACCCAAACCTATACCTGCCTCCATGGAACCCCCTACACCTCTGCTCTGATATAAACTTAAACCAAGGTCCAGAACAAGGGGGGAATGACAAAGGGAAATCTTGAGCCATGATGTATCACATGAGCTCTCTTTCACGTGTTCTGGACAGGTCAGGCACGGTCAGGACATAGCATGCCACAGCTCTGTAAAGGACTGAGCTTTGAGTTCCCCCTGCACTAGTGACCACTAGAGTGAACAGAAAACTGGCCACATTGAAGTAAATATATCCCCTTCCCAGCACATTTTGTACCCCATGCACAAAGTCAGTTTTCAGAGAGCCGTATACCTTCCTTGACACAAGGTAGAACCATGTCAGATATCCTTAAGAGTCCTCTGTGTAAAGATGGAAGGCACGGTACACGCATGAGTGCTAAGCATAGAGTCACCAAGCACCTTTCACTTTTAATGATGCCTAATGCCCCAGAACATTTACTGCCCTCTTCGTTTACTTTTCCCTTTTACCTGTACGTAGCAACAATGTTCAACTTCACAACAAATTTACTGGTGAATGCCGCAGCTTCTGACAAGTCAGTAAGTGTTTATTGTAAGAAGGCATTTAAATCAAACCCCACTCCCCAAATAAGGCACCAGGAAAACCAGGCAATTCTATGGCCCATTGTTAAAAACACTTTTGATGCTCTCCTCAGCCATAGTTGGAACTGCTGTCTGCCTGCTGACCTTGAACAGCCAGACATATTATTTCACTTTACTCTCTGTCTAGCCAGCAATTCTTTCCTTTTGCACTTCAGCAGCATTTTGTCATATCAAGCATGCAGCAATAACACAAATGTTTATCTTGTTGAGATCCAGCCAAGCCATGAGGCACTGCAGGAGTACTTTTAGTCCCCCAGTGCTATGTACAGGTATCATCTGTCACTGGCAGGTGAGTTTTGCTGTCTGGAGTTTTGTTTTCACCAATCAGATACCCTGTAATGGCTTTGGCATTGCTCTGCTTGTGTATTCTGGAAAAATCTCGCCTTCAAGGGCAAGCATGTTCTCTCACCAACCAAGATTAAAGTAGGTGAAACATCCGTAGTGATCCCCCGTGTTCAGGTAATCCAGTCCTAGCTGAATCAACCACTATGCCTTCACCCAGGTGGCATTCACTTAGCTTCAACTCCAGGCTCAGCCATTTGCCTCCAGATCTGAGAACCAAATAAATCCTAGTCCCATTGGGTTGCTCCAGAGCCTGTATTTGTCAGACTTCAATATGTCATCAGAAAGGATCATCAAGACTAAGTATATTAATGATAAAAGAGCAACTATTCCAGAGGGACCCAACCAACCTGAAAGAGAAAAGGCAAGCTCTCAAAAAAATTGTACAAGTATTTTCCTTGCTGTTCAAGTGACATGTACAAGCTTTCTTCGGCCTCATCTGTCAATGAAGGAATATGGACCTCTTTGCCTGCCCATGCATTTCCCTTCCTACTCTGGGGAAAATATGATGCCAGGACAGATCAGGTTACTGCGATAACGACTGTAGACATAGCCTGACTGCTGAAGAAGGATACTTCTGAAAATCTATTGGCTGGTTCATGGAGACAAGAGAAGGCTGGGACAGTGTGCAAGGATGCTACACCAGGAGGAAGAGTCCTACAAGGATGAGGCAGTGCTATTACAGAAGAGTGCAGTGAGTACAAGGTATTTGCCCTTTCCCACCTTGCTGGAAGCAACTGGTCAAGAGTGGTTTTGGGTGAGCTTAGGGTGTGCTCAGGGGGAGAGGGAACTAGGAGGATCCAAAGGAAGATGCCCTGAACTCTCTGGAGGCAGTTCAACTGTGGCTGTTGCAGCAACCTCTCAAAACTCGAATAGCAGCAGGAGCTGAAAAATACATCAATGTTATAAAAAACACAGAAGGGGGGTGCTGGTGTGTAGGCTTCCTTCTAGGAGCCGTTGCTGTGATGCACTGATTTCATAAAGGAAAAAGGATATTCCTAGCTCATTCAGCTGTATCAAGGGGTCAGGTTCTGGGTTATAGGAAGAAAACTGAATGGTGAATACAAAGATAGACATAATCATGGGCAAGCAAAAGCATTATAAGAGACTTTTGCCTCTTGGTGAGAATCTGGCAAGATATGTTTAAAAGCAGTTAGATTCATTCTTTTTTGCAACAATTGGGTCAGAAAGTCTACATAACAAACAAGCAAATAACTGCATCTCTCTGAGCCCCCAGGC
>VYZW01061840.1:34542-48556 GCA_013401315.1 Balaeniceps rex | reverse complement strand
GCCATGGAGGCAAGAAGTACACCAGTGCGTACACTCCTCCAGGGCTGCCACAACTTGCAGAAACATGACGTAATATCAGCTCCTGCAGCGCACACTGTATTCAAGCGGAAGAAACAAACTATTTTTCCTCCTGTCATCTCCCTTGCCCAGCAAACTCCCAGCCGGCTTTTGGCAGATGGGAGACAAGCAGAACATTGAAATCTGAAATGCTGATGGGTGCTCAAAGGAAGAAACAGAACAAAATACCTGCCCCTCCTCATGCTTTCCCCCATTCCTTTAGCAATAGTCCTATGAGCTGCACTGCACCATTTACCATCCCGTTAACCAGTGCATAGGGAAGAGCTGGTCCTGTGGTCCTGTCTCCTCCCAGTTGTGCTGCACCCTGGTAGATACCTGAGCCAGTCTGAGACCTCCCCTCACCTACTGCAGGGCCCCAGAATTATTCAGACTCCAAGACTTCCTCAGTATCCCCCCCCCCGGCATCTTTCTCTCCTCAGCCTAGACAAAAACAGCTAGTCACCCATAACCATAAAAAGTGGAAATTAAAGGTTCTATTAGAAGCAATAAAAAACGATGGTATTTATCTCACAAGAAGCTACCAAGCAAATACAGCTGAGTTATGACAGGCTACAATTAGCTTAAAATTAATACAGTATAAGCATCAAATTCTGGTCATTATATGAGAGAAAGTTATAAGAACATAAAGGTTTGTCTAGTCATTGTCAGGTGTCAGACTATGGAGATACAAATCTATTTTTTAGTAGTATCACAGAATATATTAATACTTAATCAGATTTCTTTATTAAACCACAAACCATGTTAAAAGCCAAAAATCTTCATTTCATTTCACAGGTAAAACCTACCTCCCATCTGTATGGGACTGTATGTTACAGACTTTAGAAAGATTTTAAAAAATCTCTTATGCATGGCAAATGAAGTTGTTACAGCTCCATACTGAATATGCACAGGCATCATCTGTCCAGCCTAACACTGGCATGCTTCAGGATGTCACAATGCGCTCCATTTAAAAAAGTACAAGGAGCTCTCCCTTCCCTTCTTTCCTACATCTTCCTGCTGAAAATACTTCCTTTCCATTCCTCATTACAGCAGATTTAGGTTGCTGTTATCTTTATAATTAAAGATTAAGATAAGACAGCAACAGTAAGAATATTGCTGACGATAAGCTGTTGTGGGGAAATGGAAAGAAACAACTTTTATAAGTTGTAGTGAATTTCACAGAAAATCATGCAGCATAAAAAAAATCTGTCCTAAATGCAAGCACAGTGAAGATTTTTTATCTACCATGGCCCTAAGAGTGAACAATGCCTTTCCATATCATTGCTTGCAACTTTCAAATCCCAGCCAGTTCAGTGGACACTTCCCAATGTCTAAAGACTTGTAAAGCACTGGTTAATTTGAGATATATAGATGACTAGTGGGCAGTGAGTTACAATTAAGTCATTAAAGTGCATAATTTCCTACTGGTGTAGGAAATCCAACTTGGTTTGGATTTCAAAAGCATTTCAACTACCTACTGGTAATGTTCCAGCCTTATTAAAAATATTTTTGTATATTCAGTGATAGACACTCTTTTTCCATTCCTAGGAGAAGGTTGTGCTGATGTCTGGAGTATTGAATCTATTTTTATTACTGTTAACTCCTAAGTCTTAGTGTCTTAGCAATCCATTTAGCAAGATGTATCAGGTAAGAACTTCATTTGCTAAACCAGAGTTGACCCCTTCTGTATTTCAAGCAACAGATGCAGGTTCCAATGGACCATCTACACCCATTTCACACTCTTTTGAATGAAAAACAGAAAATCTTATATATGATCATTGATTTCAGGATCGTTAGGAAAGACTTTGGATCCTATCTAGTCAATAAAGCAAAGTAAATGTTTTGTAAGGTGTGATCCATCTTATCAAAGATTTAGGAATCAGCTATATAGATCCTTCTTCTTTCATACAGCCTTCTATGCTTGAAAGGGTCTTAGTTTGAACTTTCCCCTAGAGTCCTGAGTGAAAGAATGTGCACTGAGGATATATCTTTTTCTTAAAGCACTTGTTTTGCTTTGTCTTTAGCAGGACTGTGAATTTCTTTTTTGTTCTTGCTTTCACATGCTGCCTAAAGAGATTCGCTAGTATTTCCAGACTTTGGGAAGGAGAAACAGGAGATTTTGGTGACAAGAGAGAGGAGGGCCAAGGGAAGACCTCAGAGAAGAAGCAGCACTCTTGAGATGTCATACATGTGTGGACAAAACACCTAGATGCACTTCACACATCCAGCTCTCTTCTCATCACAACACCCAACATTGCCACCGTAAAAGTCAACCTGAACTTTCTGAACCTCACCCTCTTCTCTCTCTCTCATGCCTGTAACACAGATCCATGAGTTTCCCATGACAGTGCTCACCAAACAGTCCCATCTAAACCCAACAGTCTCTCTTGGATGGGATCCTGAGTGTCAGGCAGGAGCATGCATAGATGACACCACCAGGTGTCTAGTCTACACAACTGGCACAATATCACACTGTAGGCACCTTATTTAGAAGTGACTCATTTCAAAACACTGGTTATTAGCACAAAGACACCTACAAAATTCTTCTGACAGAGCAATGCAAGATGGCTTCCAGCCAACCAGGCAAACATGGAGACAAGGAGGAACCAAAGAAGGGCCAGAATTACAGCGAGGGCACATCATGTCCTGAGCAGCACCCTTAGGGAGACAGCAATAAATCCAGTACAAAATTACCAAATTCAGATATGTGAGCCACCTTTAACAGGCCTCCAGGACCTCTCTGACAACTCCCTGTACTGAGCTATTCTTAGAAAAAATTGATTTCTTCATTTTTTCACTCCATTAGGCTTCCCATTCAAAAATCTACTCTTCCCAATACCTACACATTTCTGTGGTCAATGGCTACATTTCTTAAGTAAAATTTGTATAATCTGGTCCAGCAATTTTAGGGTTTTCAACTAAAGGAGCCATAATCATAACTTTTAACATAGAAATGCTGTCTGCAAAGGGCTTCTACATTGTGAGGGCTATACTAAGCAGTCTTGTCTGTATAATTTAACGGTTCACAGCTATGTGAAGGACCATACACAACAAGGCTGAGTTTTTTCATTCCTTTGCAATAACCAGTGATTCACCTAACCATTTTTGTTGAAAAAATTACATAGCATATTACAGTGGAACTGAAAACTTATAAATGAAAGACTAAGAAATCTTTACATTGTTTACTACTTGCCTTTACAGTGTGCTGAAGTACAGCAATTATTTAATTGCCAGTAGAGCCACCATAAAATGTTTCTCTACAGTTCTTATCCTACAGTTGCAGTCATTGCAGCTTTCTCTAGGTCAAGATGAATTTGTTGCTATAGCTGTAGCAGCTTTAGTTTGCAAGTTTCCATAAAACAATGGCTATTCTTTTGGTAACAGGAATGGGCTCATTCACGACAGTAGCTTCAGAAAAGTTCCTAAAACGCACTTCTCCATACGGAAGTTTTGGATTCACTGTGAGTTATCCCTTGTACATATGATGGCATCAGTTATCCTGTCCACATCCAAAACTTCTTCATGGAGGGACTGGTAACAATAGTGACCATCATCAACACAAAGTCCTTAGGCCAACCAGTGTTCACCTCACCCACTGGTCATCTCATGCCCAACAGCTCTTTGACCCTTTGATCTCCAGCACACAGCACCTGAATGTCCCAACCTTGGCGGAGGGTATTTGTGTTGGAGAATTGGCTAAAGCCTCCTACAGAGACCTTCTGCCAGGCAGGCCTGCAGGATAGACAGGCTAGTGTAGCAAAATGAAAGTGCAGCACATCTCATTGTCCACAAACAGAGTCTATAGCTGGTTGTAGCCTTGCAGAGGGAAATGTTAGGCCAGCAAAATACAGGAGTAGGAGCCTGCCAGCTGACACTGAAAACTAAAATGCTACTAGATATCCACTTCACAGCAGTGTCAAGTGAAGGCTCTAGGGAAAAACAGCAAGCAAACAGCAAAAAGGGTCATGTTGAACCATCTGCCCTACTCCAAAAACTGGAGATGGTTCCCAAAGTGTAATTGAAAATGTGATTTTTCCCATCAGCAAATGTCAATTCAGCTAGCTTAAAATTGTGAAGATATTAAACATACATATTGAGGGAAGGGGAGTTAAAGTATTTTAACATATGATGTTTCAGTTCACACAGAATTGAATTTGAAATTGTTTTGAACTTTGTATATTGAATTTTATGCTGTGCCTCAGTAGAGTCCTCCAGCAAAGTAATTTCTACTGATATGAATCCCAGCACTACTGGGATTTTGGATTTAGTAGCTTTCTGTACATAACTGCAGGAAGCTTGACACTTTGATGCAAAACTAATTTATAAACATATTTTGAGTGCATATCTTGTGATTGAAATACATTACTAACGTGCATTGCAAGTTGATGGAGAAACCTTGTATTACCAGACTAATTGTTGCAAGCAGCAAGTTAAACAAAGTAGGGAAATAAACTGTTGTCTCCTTGGCCTATGATCCAGGCATAGGAAAACCTTTTTTGCTCCTTTTACACTGCATGGATATTTCATCAGTGTTACAGACAAAATTGTAAAATACTTTGAAGGAACTGTGATCTTCCATTTTTGAGCCATTAACTTTCGAAACACGTTGCTTTAACTGTACCCTTTTATATATTATTCTGCGATGATGCAATTCATCTGTGGAGACAAAGTTTGAACACCCGTTTTAAGAACATAGTTGAGGGCAACCACAATATATTCCTTTTAGTGGCCAAAACAAAGCCTACACATCCTGAGCAGAAACTGTCTTTAATCCCAGTAAATCCTATTTTAGGTAGAAGGCCATTAACATTATTAAATCAGTATGCCATTAGGGGAAACAGCAGCAGCACAGGAACAGTAGTGACGTTATTCATGAGTTGGTCCCAAAATGAAAACACAACCATGATGTCTCTATTCCCTGGTCTCCCATATTACTTAATGGGGTGCCATCAAGGTCCAGGAATTGATTTTCAGGCAGGAGCAGTTGCCCTGCACAGCTCTGAGACAAACAGTGGTGTTTGCCCCAGCAGCATGCTTAGGAAAGAGCAGGACAGGTCCCTGGAAAACCTGCCTCAACCTCACTCCTTGATTTGCCATCTCTACTCCCTTCAGCTTGGGAAGATGACTCCTCAAGGAATACCATCTAAAAGCAGACAACTCACCTTGCTAGGGAGTCCAGGGCTGCAGCCAGCTCTCTGCAGAAGTGAAGTGAAATGCTTGGCATGCTCACTCCCTTGAGGACCAGGGTCCCAGCTCAGCTTGGGAGCTCCCCAGCTGCCCAGGGCCAGTCAGGCTGCTGGCCACTCATCCCATGTCCCCATGCCCATCATCTGCTGGTAGCTAAGAGGGCTTTATCTGCTTCCCCATGATCTAGAGGTCTCAGACCAGACCTTGCACAGTTTATATCACAAAAGAGCTTTCTGGGAGGTAGGTAATATCCAAATCAATATCTGGAAGCCAGCCAGAGCATCTTTGACCTCCCACAGGGCAAGCACTGAACACCTCTAAACATCTCTAAACAAACACCTACATATTGTACGGACATTTCCTCTAAATTTGTGTGGTGCATGCATGAGCACTTCCACACTGCTGAGTAAAACAGCAACAGACTGTGCTTTGAAGCACAAAACCTCAGTTACCACCCCACGCCAGGCCAGGTCAGATGTACCCTCAGTAGCATGCAGAAATGCCTTCATGGCTGTCGAGAGGAGCGTGGTGGCTCCAAGAGGGCACCACCAGGCCTGGAAGGAAGGAGGTGCTGGTGTCTGCGTGCCAGAAGTGGGGGGACATTGCTCCAGCTGGGGTCTCTCTTGCCACCCCAGAAAGCAACAGCACATGTCCATATTCACAGAGCCATATGGCTTGCCAAAATGAAGCACCCACCACTACCTCTATGTGCCAGACACTTTCCAGCCGAGTCCACAGAGGGGCCTCACTGGCCACTTGGCTCATGGTCCCCATCACCACTGCAGCCAGATGGACCAGGGGCAGCCAGGGGGACACCTTGCCCACAGCAACCCAACACGTGGCCCTCAAAGGTCACCTCCTTCTCCCCTGGCCCCTCTCCACTTCCCTGCCTCTTCATCAGCCCCTCTTATTCTCCCTGCCCCTGCCAGCAGCCCGCACCCATCCTCCTGCCCTTTGGGGGTCTTCTGCCCTTCCTGCCTCGTCTCTGCCCCATGCCTCTCTCCAGGTGTGGCTGAGGAGCCCCCAGACAGATCATTTTGGAGATAAACCCATTCCCCCATCTCTTTACCTGAACAGAAAATGTATTTCCTTGTTCCTCAGGAAAGCGCATATGTGCTGCAAATAACTGATGTGCCTGTGGCAGCCATTGAATGAAGGAGACTGAAGAGGGCTAGCAGGTTTGGAGAAGTTGCTGTGGGCGGGCAGCAAGAGTGGTAGGGAGACTGCTGTGAGGCAGAGATGAATGGTGGGAAAGCCAGGCTGGAGCCATGGTGACAGGAGGAAACCACGCCACCCGCGTGGTGGCGGTGGCACGAGGCAGACTGCTCACGTGGAGAAGCTCAGCCGGCCAGGGGCAGCAGGTGGCCTGGCAAGCACGAGGCACTGTGGGGCAGCCCGCTGCCCGGGGGCCCCACACACATGGGAGCACATCCTGGCCCACTGTTGTGGGCAGCCCAGGGAGAAACATGGCCTTGCAGGCTTCTCCTTGCAGGAAAAGAAGGAGGCGTCAGGGGTTCAAGGGCAGTCAGGGACATTCCTTAGCCAGCAAACAGCAAATGGCTGCAAGAGCACTAGGAGGAGAACGATGCTCCTTAACGACTTTATTATGTTATTAACAAAGTATCAACTCTCCCCTTGGCAATCCCAGCAAGCACTACAGCCTCTCATATGAACATCCCTCACACACACACTCAAACCATGAGGAGCACAGTGTGCCACGCTATGAAAATACTGCTCTGAGGGGTGCAAAGCAGCCCTCCTGTTATTTGTGTGGATTTCAAGGTTAGCAACGCAACTGTCCAAAGGACACTGTAGGGATGTGTAATGCTCCAAAGAGACAGATGCTTTATTGGGATATAGAGGACATGGCCCAGATACAGGAGGTTCCTCCTGGATCCTCTCTACAGGAAGATCCCATTCCAGGCAGTGGATCCAGACCATTCCCCAACCACTGTGCAGGAGCACATTTCAAAAATTTAAGTGGCCTGTGTGGGGGCTGGGGATGCAGCGCACCAATCAAGTGCATCTTGGCATAGTTACCATGAGTATGTTGAGTTGCCCTGGATGGCTCACTTGTACAATCATACCACTGCCCTGCCCATGTCCCCTTGATCTAGGGGCTGCCATACTGCCAGATCACCTTTCCAAAATCACCACATCCCAGTCTGGGATAGCTGAAGAGGACTCAGGGAGGAGTTGTAAACCGCTGTTGAGGCCATCTTTTGGCCCACCTGAGCTGGGAGCAGAATGGCTGTGCTGCTCCTATGATCTGTCATTCTCTTTAATCCACTTTGGTTTAAGCTCCCTATGTTGCATTTATGTCCAGAGTCCTGTAACTATTTTCTCCAGAAAGCATGATCCTAAACAGCCGCCAGAGGCGGAGCAAGTCAGACCAGACTGATCCAATAGTATACATAAAGTCACCCTGTCTCCCATCTATTCATAGCAGAGCTCACTTCTCTTTGTGAAGATGAAGGATGTTTTAGGAGCTGCTTGCTAACTAAGCAGATGGAGTGGCAAAGGAGAGACAGCAGTGTGAGGGCAGTCCCTTGAGCAAGAAGTTCCTAAGGGACTCTGGGGTCCACCTAATACCATCTTCTTTCAAATTGTGTAATGGCTCTAACATCTTTCCTGCACAGTAAGAATCATAGAATAGAATCATAGAATGCTTTGGGTTGGAAGGGACCTTTAGAGGTCATCTAGTCCAACCCACAATATCTGATCCTATGACACTGATCATCTTCAAACTGCTCTTAGTCACTTGGGATGTGTTCTAGACAACACAGAGCTGCCACTGTCTCTTTGACGAGGCAATATCATAAAGATTAGAGCAGATGTAGAATCCTAGAGGATTTTCTCGCATATATTGTCCATAATACAAAAATAAAAGCTGATTGAGATTATACATCTGACCTTCTTATGTGTCTCCTGTTGATAAGGGTCCCTATTAAATGGGGAAATAACAAAAATAAAATTTGTCTTGTTAATCAGGTCTACAGTTTTCCATCATTAACTTAGTGTCTGTTGCAGTATCCTCAGAAGAGAAGTATGGGAGGGATTTTGGCAGTTGATCAAATTACATCCAGAATGGTTATTTGGTAATCAACTTCTCTTTCACAACTAGTCTTAAATTTGTTTGATGCTTGTTAACATGTAGGTTGCTAATTAAAAAAAAAAAAAAAGATAGAGACTTAACACTGAATGAGGCATGCTTTGTTAATCTTAGGACATGCAAGAGGAAGTTTTGTCTTCACATAGTGAAACAAGCATTTATTAGCCAAACAAACATGAGTGGCATTTGGTCTAGCAAAGCAGCATTCTCATCTGCCAGGAAATGACACAGTATTTACTTTAGTTGGTTTTCCCAATATTCCATCTTCACAATACTTTAGAAGAGCATACCAGAAATGTTGGATCTGCTCAGACATCCTGAGGGAGTATGGCTGCAACCTGAGATTTATCAGCTGGAAAAAAAAGAAGGAATCCATATCAGGATGTGATACCATAAGATGTGTCAGCACCAGAGAGCAAACTTTGGATGTGAGGACAAATTGTTGCTCCTGGGTCCTTTCATAGCAAACCAATTAGCTGTGTCTGAGACGACAAATTTAGGGATCTTTCAGGAACAGTTCTCTATAAACAACATGGTCAAGATAACAGCAGTTTGGCTTCTTCCACCAAATGCAAGCCTCCAAAATGATCCTGAGGGGCTCTGCACATTCACATGCTCCGTGCCCTATGATGTGCCTCTGGGCACATCACATATACTCTTTGCTATCATGTAGTATGAACACTATCCCTGTAGGTGGTGCAGACATCCACCCTCAATCAGCAACCCACAGCAGACAAAACCAGCCATACAGTCCCAGCAGTGTTGTCACATGCAGACCTCCCTCCCATGGTGGCTGCAGCTGGTGGCCTCTGAGGCCTTCATCACAGCAAGTCTTCTATGGGGTCAATGTCATGAGGCCCCAGAGAGTATGGCTAACATCCTCTCCCCTGGCACAGACTCCAGGAGGGGCAATGCTGCTGTAGGATAGCAGGAATACTTCCCAGCAGAGAACTTCAAAGCCTTTACATCCACAAGTACTGACCCCTCTGTTGTTCATCCAGATGTGTAGTGCTATCTGAACTCAAAATGCGCATTTGTTGATGGGGAGGTGGCCATAAATGGTGGCCAGGGATGTCCTTCAGGAACAGAGAGTCAGACACACTGGTCCATCACTTGGCGGCCATCAGTCTCCTCCATGTCATGGAAAAACAGTGCCTACAGGGTGGTGAGGTATATCAACCTTATGGCACCAACCTTGTGGCAGCACGCCTGGTCCTAGCACAGAGGCTCAGCAACAGGTTTGAAAAGCTGGTAATGTTTCCTGAGCAGACCAGCTAACATAGATTTTTCTCTGATGCAGGCAAGGGACAGGCTTGGGCAACGCAGATAGGAGACAATCCTCTCATGGCAGGGAGTGAGACTCGCTCCCCGGAGAAGAAGGCTTGTTAAAGCCTTGGTGACAGCTCCACTGTTCCAATTTTGGGGATTTTATAACAATATCAAAGAACAAACCTCCTGTAAGGAAGATGATCAAATGATGTCCATCCCACTGACTCAAGTTTTGGAAGCCAGCAGAAGGCTTTGTATTAATTCTGAAACTTTGGTCAGGCAGGAACAGTCAGTTCAGGATCTGTGCATTTATATGTGAAAGAATCTATCTCCAGAAACACATAGTTCAATACAAAAAGAGCAAACCATGAAAACTGAACACCAAAGGGGGAATTAAAGAGAGTGATGCCTACAGCCAGCATCAGGGCCTGTACTGCAGGCTTTTTCAAGTTCTGCAGGAGACTCCAGCCATACCTCATGGCTTCAGTATGCCAAGCACTTTACAGCGATAAAAGACTGCTCCTTACCTAGACATCAAAGAGGAAATGTATACAAAAAATGCTAGAGGGGTTTTAGTGATGTTAATACACTTTATAAAGCATTAAACCTTATTCCTAAATCCTGCTAGGGGATATATAACAATCTTGCTTTATAAGTTAAATTTTTAGAGTAATTTGGGCACAAAAAATATGAAAGAAAGATGACTTGAGAAAAATGATCATGGATGACAGGCAGTAAAAGCAGTGAACTTTTCACCTCAACATCTAGAAATGATCACAGAAGATCACACTGGTTCAAGTATTGAAAATTAGGCTAAAGGTTAGTTCTAGTCTGCTCAGAGTAGGAAGATAAATTAAATACATCTCCTTGCCATATGTGTGTTATATCTTTTTCCTCATTAGTAATTAAATTTTGACAGAAGGGCTCTGCCTTGATATTGAACTCCTCTCTGTGCTCAGCTGTCTGTGCTCAGGTCCCAGCCTACCCATACAGAAAAACATTTTCTTCCTTGCAACTTGTCATCTGAAGTTTGGATGAGATTTATTCTGAACACCTGATGGTTCTTCTCCAACACTTCAAAAAAAAATCTGGAAATCACAATACACAACTCTCTTAAGTTTATAACAATTATACTAGCTATGTATCACTTTCATGTAACCTCCATAATAATTTTAAACTGGTTTGAACTGATTTGATGTAGCCCATCATTAATATTTTCAGCAAAGTTCTTTTATAAATCGGTTCTTTCCAGCACGTTTTTTTCTGGAGCTAGGTTCTTGAACATTTGAACACAGTTTCAAGTTTATGTCAGGGGGGTCAGCAAAATATTCTGAGGAAATAATCTTTGTGAACAGAAATCGCTATAAACACTGATATGTCCCAAAGCCTTCTGACTCCAGAAACTTGGAAACGTTACTTCCTTGATTAACATTTAAGAGCTTAGAGTAGAGGTCATGATCTGTTAGATGACTGTCTTAACTTGAGCTGTATGAAACATCACTTCTTTTCTGTCTGACTCATTTTTCTTTTCCCCTCACCCCCTAGAGCATTGTAGGATGTTTAATGTTTGGATGTAATTATGGTTGCCACATTAGAGATAGTCTTAAAAACTGTTAAACTGAAATAAAAGATTTTTTTCTTGCAAGACCATTTCACAAACTCTCAAGTGGGAGCAGATGAGAGGAGAACGAGGTTATAGGGAGAGGGAGGTTCTTGACCTATTAAAATGCATTTGTGGGTGTTTTGACAAGCAAAATATTCCCAAATGACACTGGGGAACAAGCCAGACCTCCAGTTACAGAATGAGTTTTACAAGACAGAAACATTCAATGACACCTACTTGCCTAACCTCAGGGAAAATCTCTGCCCATACCCCAAACCTGCCAATTAATTTAAATGAAAAGCTTGTGGCTGAGATATATGAACCAGCATTTTTGAGACTCCAGGGTATCTTGCTCCTGCGTCCTTGTTCCTGCAATTTCTGAGAAAAAAACTGTTGCTTCTCCCAAAGAATAAAAGAAAAAATCCTAACTTCTGAGCAGCACGACGGTTCTTTACCAGCTAAATTATCTCCCAGTTTCTATTTCCATCTGCACAAGCACTAGACATTCCCAGCCGATCTCAGCTGTTCCTTTCTCCACAAATGCAGTCCTATTTGCTCGCTCTCTCTCTCTACCAAAATGGAAATGAGAACTCTCTCCTGAATGCCCCCCCTCCACCTCTAACTGAAGCTCTTTATATGGCTTGTCAGACCTAACTGCAGGAGGACTCCCCTCCACAAGAAACTCTTTCACCATAAGTGAAACATCATTAGTCAGGAGCCTTTTTCTTCTAATTGTACACTAAAGTCATTATAACTGTCCTAGATGGAAGGATTTAGGGTCTGACAAAGAAAATCCTCCAGAAAGAGGGTTGTGCATTGAGCTGGACATGTTACAATGATGTTCTGCAATGTATATGCTGCATTGCTTATTCCGCAGCTGTGGCAGCAGATTTGGTCAATTCTGGGCTATAGTCACTGAATTAAATCAGTCTTCATTCTCCAGCATTTTACAGTATAAAATTCACTGAGTTGTTTTAAATGTGAAGCTTGTGCAATTATGTTAAGCTACCTCTCTCCTCACTTGCCTCCATGTCTCTGGTCACTAAGTGCTTTGCCAAACTGTGAAGGGCAGAGAGATGCTGGGTGGAAAGAGACAAACAATTCTTACGGCAATGTCTGCACAAATTAAATAATCCCAAGAAATATTTCCATTAGCTCATTTCACAGGAGCAAGAGCTCTTCTGAACTCTGAAAAACATTCCTACAACAGTCCTTGGACAAACATTCTTGTTCTCATCCTACTATTTCTGATCAATGAGAGGCTCTGCTAGTCGACTGGGTCTTTTCATTCACTGTTTTTTTTTTCCTTTGTCACCTACTCATAGCTCTGCTGTGAAGACACAGTGCTATCCCTGAGAGATCCTTGTTTGCTTTTTTGCTTTTATGAAAAAGCCATTTCCACCACGTAAATACAAGGCTGCAATTTCCCACTTAACCAGCAGCTTTCAAAATGGGAAAAATAGGGCATACCATGTTGAGTAGCTTTCTGCATCAGTACTGCATCTAATTAGAGCCTCCTGTCTCCACTCCACACCACTTGTACCCTGGTGTAAGCATCGCGCAGACCTGAAGGGAGGCTGTTTTAGAAACCTGGGCTTTCCAAGCCAGAGAGTACTTACAGCTACTACTGAGGCCATCCCTTGTCACACCGCAGCACAAAATGGATGCGATATATAGTCGTTCTTAAGCTCTACAGCCAGCTAAGAACATGCACAGCTCTCTTGGGATTATTAAGGTAAATCCATAGCACCTCACTACCTGATTATATGGGCAGGTTAAAAGGAATAATTCAAATATTAACTAATGTGACTTGCAGTAATGGACTACACTGTCCAAGCTAGCTCATGCATCATCAGAAGCCTGTTTACATTATCATAAGATCACCTCTGAAATGGGTCCAGGTCTTGTGATTATGCTGAAGTTTTGTTTATTTAGCTATTATAATACTGGAAAGAGACATATTTTCCAGAGGTTCATGCTAAGCATTTTTCTTTTTCTTCTTTTTCTTCTTCTTTTTCTTCTTTTTCTTCTCCTTTTTCTTCTTCTTTTTCTTCTTTTTCTTCTTCTTCTTTTTCTTTTCCTTTTTCTTTCTCTCTTTCTTTTTTTCACACAGCACAAAACTCACCCTCCCACCCTTCTTTTCGGACCTCTACTAGCTCTTCAGTGCTCTGTACATCAGATTCAGAACCCCTGCTTTGAATGCTTGTCATGTAGCAGCATATGTGTATGGCAGTGGACTTGCCTTTTTTTACAAACCGTATTTTCTATATTAGTGTCTTCACCTCCAGCTCAAAAGATAAGCAGTTCCTTTCATACTGCCTTACGATTCTGGAATGCTCACCCTAAATCTGTCCTAGCTGTATGGGTCTACAGATGTTCCTAATCTTCCACTGTTTTCTTAGATTAAATGATTAGGCTCAGCAAGTTTGCAGATGACACCAAGCTGAGTGGGGCAGTTGACATGCCTGAGGGACGGGATGTCATCCAGAGGGACCTGGACAGGCTGGAGAGGTGGGCCTGTGCAAACCTCATGAGGTTCAACAAGGCCAAGTGCAAGGTCCTGCACTTGGGTCAAGGCAACCCCCGATATCAATACAGGCTGGGAGATGAGGGGATTGAGAACAGCCCTGCAGAGAAGGACTTGGGGGTACTGATGGACGAAAAGCTGGACATGAGCCAACAGTGTGCACTTGCAGCCCAGAAGGCCAACCGTATCCTGGGCTGCATCAAAAGAAGCGTGGCCAGCAGGTCGAGGGAGGTGATTCTGCCTCTCTACTCTGCCCTGG
>VYZW01061840.1:13929-34372 GCA_013401315.1 Balaeniceps rex | reverse complement strand
TCCCTGGAAACATTCAAGGTCAGGTTGGACGGGGCTCTGAGCAACCTGATCTAGTGAAAGATGTCCCTGCTCACTGGAGGGGGGTTGGACTAGATGACCTTTAAAGGCCCCTTCCAACCCAAAGCATTCTATGATTCTATGATTCTATGGTTTCAATTCAATCGAAAGCTAGTAAAAACTTTGTCATATAACAATCACCTTCTCCTCTTGTCTTCCAGCATATCTTGATACAAATCAAATCAGAAATCTTGAGCTTTTTGTAAGGGGACCCTTACAGTTGATCCAAAACTGTTACCTTGACAGTAAGGTGTAAAGGCAAACAGGTGTAGTTTCTTTAATTCTTAAAAAGATATTTTAAGCCTTATCTTGCTGACCCTTGGTTAAAGTGGAAGAAAGAAGTGTCTGAAATAAGAATATATGTAACCTATTAAAAATAATGTTGATAAAGCTAAAAATGAGACATAGGCACGGACTGTCAGGTTAGTGAAGTTTGTTTTGGAATTACTAAGACACGGTGAGCTCCCATTTTCTTAATTAGAGTCCAAAGATTCTTCTTTCAGATTCCCAGTTAAAAATAATACAGGCAGTGCTATTCTGGATTTCCATCAAACCCTGTAGTAACCACAGTATGAATATCTCATAACTGTGAATACAAGATATATATATAAAAATAAATAATATGTAATATGCATATTATTACCTATAAATAATGCATATGCATATAAATAATGTGTATACACATAAATAATATGCAAAAATTTACAACTAAAACTAGAAAGCACCCACAGATCTCAGTGCAATTACTATGCATGCTGTGAAGCTCTAGAGGCTTCTGAAATCTAGAGAAGCCTACATGTCTTGCTTTGCCTAGGATACTCTGGTGGCTCAGACCTAAAGTGAGCATAAACACAAACCCACCTACTATTTCAAAGCGCCTTGTGTGTGGGTCCTAGAGCTATTTCCACACAGGAGATCTCAATTCTTTTTGGAGGATCCAGGATAGGATGCCTCACTTTACGCCAGCTCCCAACCCAGCGTGGACATGTACCGCAAGCGGGCTCAACATGCCGAGGAGCGGGCAAACAGGCATTGCTAGATGAGCAGCCAGCCCAGGAAGCACTGATCACTCAGACTCCCTGCAGAGTTGGCAGCCAGGGTTGCTCTTAGACAGACGAGTTTGTGGGGAAAAAGAAGAAAAGATGTCTCAGATTCCACTTCTGAGAAAACTAATAAATATGATTTGTCTTGACTAGATAAGATGGCATGTTCCTTGGCGCAGCTGCTCTCTTTAGCACTGATTGCTAAGGAAATGAGGAGTGGAGGATCATGCTGCATGTAGCACTTTACCTGTTTATCTCCCACATTAACCCGCGGGCCAATTATGGCAAGTTTGGCAGAGGAATAGAGACCTCAAAGCTACTACCTTCCTCTTCATTTCCTGTAAATAGGTAGCTAGGCATTTAAAGCAGTCTACATGATAAATAGCTGAGACCCTATGAGAAACAATCCATCTAGGAGGGAGATGCTACAACTGACCAAGTGCAGGGGAATGCTCTTTGGGACACATTTGCTAAACACATCGGAGAATCTGAATGCAACACGCGCATCAACGGGAAGCTAGGCTTCCTGCTGTGTGGCTGCTAAACCAACCATCTGCACACTGAGCATAAGATACAGAGCCTGATCTCTTTGGAGACCTTGCCTGACAATGACGTAAGCAATAAACAAAGAAAGATCCAGGCCAGGCTAGTCTGTCAGAGAGCTGATCTAGGTCTAGCTGTGACCCCTAGCACTTCAGGCAATTCTCAGGGATGTTGTAAACAAGTACATTATAAACTACCTCTTAACCTCCAGTAACATCACCTGCTTTCAGTCTCTCTCCAGCAGCTAACTCACATCTGTATTTCTTCCTCCATCATTTGGAGGCTAGAGAATGTTAAGTTCAATACTGTAGCATCCTTCTGATAGCAAGTCTCTTCAGTGTTAGCTCTGTACCTCCGACTTTATCACTGAACACCAAGATTTTCATGGCCACATTTACGTTTGGATAATGAACCTTTGTACAAAGAAGAATGTTTCAATGTCACATTGTCTCAGTAATAACAGTCAAACCTGGGATTTTGCTGACTGTCACAGAGTACTTCAGCAATTCCAAAGCCAGCTCCAAAAGAGTCAAATTTGTGTGAACCAAGATGTCTGAAGGGAAGGGCACAGAAGGGTGTGCATTTCTCTCCTCAACCTGAAGCTGAACATGGTTGAGAGGTGCATATAACTCAAATAGATTGAAATGTAATGATTACACTTTTCTGGGATTTATTGCTCCTTATAATTCATTCCTTTTTTTCCCTGTCTTGAGCAACTTTACATTAATTAAGAATACATAAGCATGTCATTTTTGAAAGATCTTTAATTACCTTCTGCTGTTGGGTTAATAATTCAGGTGACTTGAGTTATAGCTGTAAGTGAGGGTCTTGAGAAATGAAACTCTGATGAATGTTCAGACAGGTTCCCTCAGGTTAACCCAGGCTGGTGCTGCAAGAAAAACTTCCTTACACGATAAGGAAGGGTGAAACGTTCCTTTTCACTCAATAAATGGGGACCAAAGAATAATATCTGTATTTGCAACAGACCAAAAACTACCTTCCATATTTATTATCTCTTATCTTTTAAAGGGAAAAAGGACGTTTTATTCAAGGAATTGAATACCAGCACACTTACAGATGCCAGTATTCACCAAGATATAACCATCCTAGCTGGCTAACAGGAGAGAAGTCTACCCGGAAAGCAGAAAGCCTGGTAAACTCCAATGCGGTGAGTCAGCCAACATACATTTATTTCTATAAACATTAAACAACTAAGGGACCCTGTCAGAAAGAAATAAAATTTTAAAATAATAGCAGTAATAAATAATAGCAAAGATAAATATGGCAGTATCCCATTACAATAAACCAATTTGCAGACCAGTGATGGAAAATACCTGAAGATGACACATGCAGAGCCCTTATATTGATCCTGAGGACTGTCAGTAGGAGAGGGGCAAAATTTTCATTATTTTGTTATTTGCCCGTTCTTGTAAAAGGTGAGCTGTTAGATACTGATAGCAGGTGTGTTTGTATCAAAGGTACCCTGAAGGGAACATTAACAATAACCTCTGTATGCACCACACACAAGGACAACCCTCTTAATATTTTTGAGTGGTCATAGTAAATTTTGGAAGAAGAAAGGGAAAAGGGAGAGAATTTCAATGAGGCCATAAAGGTGGACTTTGATAGCCGGCAGATTGTTAGGACGGGATCTGAATGGTGGTCAGAGAATGAAGGATTTTGAACATAAGGGACTGTGTTTGCCAGGCTACAACTGCATGACTCATATTCCAGGATCAATATACCCCATTTCTCCAGCGCCTTAGAAAATCGTTCAACTGCAACCTCAAGAGAGTGAGGTGATCTAATTAATCACCACTATATCTGGCATTATTCAGCAGGGGATTAACCTACACATAGTAACATCTTAGGCTGCTTAAGGTATTTACAGGCTTTTAAAAACAGCCAGGAGAAAACGGTAAGGACCCAAGAGAGAGTAAGGCAATAATGCAAACTATTATTACTAAAGCTTTCCATCTTGGTAAATGAAACATGAAGTGAAAAGGAATAGGGTTCCTTCAGTTTTGCAATTAAACATCAAAATATATAAATCCCCCAACTTTGTGAGAAAGTACTGGAAGTTGAAGAAAATGGGATCTCCCATGAAACTGTGCCAATAGAAAGAGGGCAGGCCAGAGCTTAGGCAGAAAACATAAGAAAAAATCTCATAGGATGGTGAGCCCGTAGGGATAAGGGAGAGCTGATAATTAGCACAGATGAGGTAGAGAATGCTCTTGGAAAAATTTATAAAAACCTGGGCATCACAGAGTAATACTCAAACCAATAACAGAATAGCAAAGAAAATTGCTACCTCAAAGACCTATCTTTTCTTTATTTAAAACCAGAGCATAGATGATGCCTTGTGTTGCAGAAGAGAAAAGCAAGGCTTTTACAGGGTTTTTAATGTGCACATTCATTTATTTATTTAACAAAATCAAACAATGAGAAGTAGCTTAAGTCCTCTTTAATAGTAGCTTGGATGGTTCAGATGCCTAAAGAGGAGGGAAACTGGACTAGCTGCTTTCCACATGAGCTGATTTTATTAATAAATGTTGACACAGAGATTCTTGCAAATACATTTGGCAAATAAAGAAAAGTGAGTATATCGGGGTTATGTGCAGCCGGATAAACCAGGATTTGTAGGTTGCTGACTTTCTGTGGACTGCAGTAAGAAGACCCTGGAGCAACACTTCATTTTCAGAAAAAAAAAGTTTTCAGGGTATTTTAGGCTCTTACACTGTTCTTATGCACTGCGAAGAGGGTGGTAAGCTATCTTTGCGGTGTTTGATCCCAGACATTCAAAAGCATATCGGTATATGCATAGTAAATACAAACTCATTCTTGCCTAAAGCAGAAAAAAATATCTTTTGTCCAAGCAGAATGGGCACTGAAGTACATGGACTGCAGAAAAAAAATGTCGTTGAGGATTTTAATTTCTGCATTACTTAAGGATTGCAGAATTTCTCTTTTAGAGAGTGAAATTATCTTAAGTAGATTTACATTAATAAAAAGTACCTGGCAGGGTGCTCTCTGTCCCCCTTTGGGGCATGTATCTGAACCACGAAAACTCTTGCCATAATAATACCCTAAACCCTCCCACATGAGGAATAAATGTTGGATCAGACCCAGATCACAGCTTTAGGCAAATAATTGTTACTTTTTGTACAACACCCCTGTTCTTCTTGAAAGCAATAACATTCTTGTTAGTTCTGGTTCAATTTCTATTTCACTGCAGATCATCAGTCATCACACAGTCATCCACACTACCCACAGTGGTAGTTGACTGGAATCTAGGGTAAACCAGGCAGTACCCAGCAGGGAAACTTGGTCTTTGAGAGTTAATCATAACATGTTTCATTCCTGCCACCTGAGATTGTCCTCCAGCAACATCCCAATAAGTCCTCTGACCCATTGATCTCCTTGCTATTGGCCAACATACAGTTAGCATTACAGGATTTTTTGGAAGTGAAACAAGAATTGTAACCAGTTCAGTTTTGAAATCTAAATGTGACTTACCAATCAAAATATTTATACCACAGAACACCAGTAAAGTGTTCTTTTTTAAGTCTTGTTAGGTAGCAATCCAAAGAATGTGAAGCCCTTCTATGTCTCTATATAATTAATGTGTCTGATATTTTGAGAATGAATGAGTAATATGATGTTTTGGAAAAAAGCTATTCCAACAACAAATAAGGATGTTATTTCTGTTATTTCTGAAAGTTCTGCCCTAACTTTACCATGCATGAGAAACATGCACAGCCACTATTCATTTGCTTTACTATTCCTGAATAATACTCTATGCTGCTACCAGCAAGGTAACAAAAGCACAATCTATTGACTTACTGAATTGTTACGGAAAAGTAATATTGTTTATTTCATTTTTTTAATAATTTATTCCATGACACAGATGCTCATTAATATCTTCTTCTGACAAGTGATGGTTACAAGCCCAAGAGTTTATTTAATGATCTGATCTTCCCCTGTGAATATTCCAGCCATTACAATTCTAGTCAGGGCTAGCAAGTACTTTTGACAAACTCAGTGTATCCACAAACAGCTTATTAAATTCTGTTAAAATGACATTTGACATTACCAAAATGTGTTCCTTTCCTTTAAACAATTGTGCAGGCCAGGTTCTTTGAGAACAGCACTCTGTTACTGCATCTGTCATTCAAACATCACCCTACATGAGCCTGGAGACTCTCTGCTCTGCACACAGTGCACAGAAGTCCCCATCAAGCCAAAGGGTAGGGCAAAAGTTGTCAGTTGGAACAGAGGAAGATGATCTGACACGTTGGGAGCACCACACTGAGATGCCAGAGCTGTGGAAGCAATACCTCGGTGCTCACATGAGTGAGACAGCCAAGAAGCACAGGTTAAATGCAGCACTGCATGAGTGCAGAGGACTTGCCAGCTCAGGTGAGCATGACCCCGTTGCATGGTGTGCATACAATGCACAGTGCTGGTGATTCACCAAAGTCCATGCTGGAAATTGGGGATGGAGAACAAAGCTAAAGCAGATAACTGTTGGAAAAGCTTAACCTACAAGCCTGTACTTCCTGTTTCAAAGGAAAATCCCAGATTTAGGGGGTCATAAACCTCTTATCATGAAAGTTGGCAGATAGTGCAGGACCTTATAAAGAAGGCAATATTATCTTTCTGGGACTGGGCTGTCCAAAGCTGCTCAGTTGGGCTTTCATTCAGTGGCAGAACTCAGCAACTGCAGGAATAAGATTGGGCCAATGCTGAGCATTTACAGAAATTTCACTGAGATTTTTAAAGCAAAGATTTATAAATATCATTTCATTCATAGTCAGGAGTGTTTAGAAAAATTACAGTCTTTGCACGGTGAGGTCTTTTCTGAAGCTATCGCAGACTGACCCAAGCCTCCTGGACTGAGGTTTTGCTCCCATTTGCACAAAGGTGCTCTCGCTGCTGCGCTATTTCACCAAAAGTTTCTATTTGTTTCAAGCATACTTTCAAGTTAAAGTTTAATATTAACTTGAAATGAAAAAACAGATTTGACAAACAACTGATTAGGTCACTGTACTAAGTGAAGCCAGTTAAGGTTTCTCCCAGGTGTTTTTAAAAATTCTGGAGCCTGCTGTCTGTTACAGGCATAAGCAGAGAAATTTCACCACTGTGTATGGAGAACATTTAGTTCTTTTATGAGCTTCTGGTCTTCCATTTAGTTTATCCAGCTCCATCTACCCTTTTTTACTGCCATATTCTGAGGCATTACAAATGCCTGGGAAGATGGGACTGGCAAAGGTAGTATCATCTTTAGCAATAGAATAGCAGATGAAAGGTTCTGTAATTTTATCTTTTTTCAGTGAGTAAATGTGTGCGATCCTTTGCTTTTCGGTGAGGATTTCTTCTATCTCTCATTTTAAAAATGTTCCACTTACTTAATTTTAAATCATGTTCAGACTGCATAAAATGCAGCCCTGAAAGCTTCAGCTGATAGTTGTGCTCATCTGAAGCATTTGCTTTGATCATAACCAATGGCAATAATGAAATTAAGGAAAATTCTTTATAACTTGGCATTGCTTGTAAAATCATGTTTCCTACAATACTAATGTAGAGCAGCAGATCCCCCTGCTTCCCCCCCACTCAACAGTGTTACTGCTAAGGTAGAAGGTGTGAAGCATTTTTTTGACTATTCTTCCCAGTTACATTAAGAGGAGGTAATAAAAAAGTAAATGGCACTTTCATGATCTTATTATTCTTGCTTCACATTCCAAGAAAGAAACCTAGGCTATATATGAATAAATAATATACATAAGATATATGAGAAACACCAGAAACAAGCCAGAGCTGCTTTGTCTCAGAACATTTTTATTAACGTGATGTACAAACATTGCTCTTTCCATCATGATCTCACATCATTCCAATATTATAAAGCAACACATAAAAATGACTATCAGAAAGGAACATTGCAGGGAATAAAACCTTTTTTGGGATGACATCCTACCTACTCCACCAACCTCCTTTCTCCAGGTTTGGTGCGGTATGTGTGGCATGTGAGCAAAGCAATCTCCTTTTTTCAGTGCTACCCTGGGAGGGGTGTCAGGCAGTGATAAATCTGTGCAGGGTCAGAGCAGGAGGCCCATCTCTGGTACACACAGTGGGAGGGGGTGCACAGCTGGGTCTGGGAGTCACCAGGACCTGCTGGTCCAGCTTCCTCCTCCAGACAGGGCTGCATCCGTGCCACTGCAGCTCCTGCTCCTTGGAGTGGGTTAACGGGGAGAGGGAAGACCTCACCTATTTTTCTGAAGGTGGCTTTTTCGTCAGCCTGCAGGACCTCTGTGCTCTCCCCCAGGAATGTGTATAGATGGGATGACTGGCACCATTCAGGGGCGACCCTAAAAACCTTCCTGCTGTCTACTGAGGAGACCACCCCATGGAATAAAACCCACTGAGTCTGAAAGGACTCCAATGGTTGATCATGATAATTAAGTGTGAAGTCTGGGTGAAGACTTCCATTACCTGTGCACAACAGGATCAACAGATATTGACATCACCTCTCTGCCACAGCTCAAAGAAAAATAACTGTTTGGACCAATGTCCTGGGATAGAGTCAATTTTCTTCCTAGTAGCTGGCATAGTGCTGTGGTTTGGATTTAGTATGAGAATAATGTTGATAACACACTGATGTTTTAATTGTTGTTAAGTAGTGCTTACCCTAGTCAAGGACTTTTTCAGCTTCCCATGCTCTGCCAGGTGCACAAGAAGCTGGGAGGGGGCACAGCCGGGACAGCTGATCCAAACTGGCCAAAGGGATATTCCATACCACATGGCGTCATGCTCAGTATATAAACTGGGGGGGAGTTGGCCGGGGGGCCGAGAACCGCTGCTCGGGAACTGGCTGGGCATTGGTCGGTGGGTGGTGAGCAATTGCATTGTGCGTCACTTATTTTGTTTGGTTTTTTTTTTTCCCCTTCCTTTTCTGTCCTATTAAACTGTCTTTACCTCAACCCACGAATTTTACTTTTTTTTCCCCTTGAGATTCTCTCCCTCATCCCACTGGGGGAGTGAGCAAACGGGTGTGTGGTGTTTAGCTTCCTGCCGGATTAAACCACAACAACCAATTATTGTTGATGTTTAGAAGAAAGAAGCTCTGCATTTCATTAATTTCATCATCTATCTAGGTTCATAGGCAGGTAAAACAAGAGAATTAGTTCATCCAACATCAGAAGGACTCAGTTTTTCCCCAAAGGAATTAGATAGTCATTACTCATAAAAATGTTACATTCAAGAACTAGCCCAATCCAGGATTTGCAGTGTTGGTCTGCCTGACTGTAGGCACACTGGAATTCTCTGCTGTTTATTTTAGTTTTAATATCCACAATAATCAAGAAAAAGATTAAATTAATCCACTGGGGAGGAAATTAAACAATCATTACATTTCAAGATACTGCCACCTCTAAGAATATGCTAATAGAATAGAAGACCTCTTCACCAGCTTGCATTTGTCCTTGATATGGCATAGTGACCTGTTCAGATATTAAAAAAATTCCATGGGCTCAGTACACAGTTTTGTATAGAATGTTCTAAAGTGCCAAAAATGATTTAGGACCTGTTTCTCAAGAGCAACTCCAGTAATTTCAACAGTGTAGTTGCTTTAAGCTGGTATTTTGCTCAAAACGTGATCTATCCATGTAATGAATGGGACTATTTGTGTATGGAGAGTAGGATTTGGTTTGGCTGCTCAACCAAACGTGGTGAACAAATATTAAATAAGAGGGGCTTACTTAATGTGGAAAAGGTGGCACTACTAGGTCAGCAAGAAGATAATATAAGGATCAGACTGTCTTTATGTCACTTAGCCAGACAGTCACCATAAAAGGAATTGCTCTATCAAGGATCTAGTACAGCTCTTTTTTGATTCCAGTTCAGCAAAGCATCAAATTTGTTCTTGTATTTAAAAGCATGCTTTAATACTTCACTGTGTTGTGGCTATTTGGATTCATATTTTGTCCTGCAGCTTTTAGTTTTGAGAATTTAAGCATGTAAGCCCGTCTGGATGTTGACACCTATGCCACAGCTGTTCCAAAGTAATCCGGAGTTAAATCTGAAATAACCAGTTTTGTTTATATGTGTAATAACCACAGAGGTAGTTTTGTAGTTAGCTCCATGTTTGGATATAAATACCATCAAGAGGCAAAAAAATAGGTAAAGATTTTGAGAAACCATAGATGGCATAAAAAAGGGCAGAAAAACAGCGAGATAGAATAGTAATGGAGATACTCCTTCAGAAGAGAATGTGAATTAGGGCTTAGTTGTATGTGCTTAAGTGGGGCTATGCAAGTGCTTAAATTCAGGCATTTTCTCTAATGTATTTCTGGATGTGTCAGAATGGGTACTTTTTCTATACGAAAGTTAAATTTCAGACACTTACATAAAAATATTATCACCCATAAGCTGCTAGATATTGCGACTGAATGTTTTCTCCTTCTTTGAAATACAGCTGATGGGTCTCATGTCTAGACATTCTGTGCAGAATCCAGCTCTTTGATAAGGATCCTGTGCTGTAACTCACATCCCCAGGACTGAGCTCGATGCTGCCGCAAAGGTGAACTGTGCTAGCTGGAGTCTCTGTGCAAAGCACAGCTAAAAAGCAGATGTTTATTTCAAAATTAAATTTTACAGCATTGACATTTTCATTCTGATTTATAGCAAAGTAGTTGTTTTTGCAATCAAATCAATAATTCACAACATAGTACAGATACCACTTTATTTTATGCTGCAGTTTTCATTGGATTATTCATAGCACTGTTTCAGGGGCTACTTTGAAAAGCTTTTTGTTGCTGCCCCTGCTTATATATGAAAATATCACTTAAGACTATTTTGACTACCCACTCTAAGAAGCCTCTTTATGGAAAAGAACAGTAGGATCTTTGTATAGTTAATAGTAAGGACTAGAAGGCACACTATAATTAACTGAGCCATGAAATCAATGAAGAAAAGATAATTAAAAAATAAGTGTAATACACAAAACATATATTCTCTTCATTCATTTTGACAGGGGATTTTATTAATCATAATATAGCAGACTGATCTGATTAATGTGTTATATATTGTGGAAATAGGAAGATAATTCTATAGCAACAGAGAGTCATATTTAAGTTTCTATTTTTATGTGTATTTAAAATTGAGTCTAAAGAGTAATAGCCAATTAATATGCTTTGCTTAGGAGATAACCAGCAGCAATAGATTCCACTGGAAATCCCAAAGGATCCATGAAAAGATGGTGTCTCAGCCTGGGCTGCTGTTGACAGGCAATTCTGTGGGTCTGGCATCCATCCTGATCACTGCTGGAGACCCCCCAGGATGGACAGAGACAGAAGCAGAATGCCCATGTTGCTGGGGAGCAGCTGCCTCTCCCCAGCCACCCACCCATGCAGCCAGCACAGAAGAAAGCCATACTGCAAAACCAACTCTCCCAGGTAGCCTCTGTCCTGCTGCACCAGCACAGGGCTCTCAGGCCAGGCTGTGCAGTAGCCCAGAGCCCCAGAAATGGGTGGCAGCCCTGCTCCGCTGGAGCCAGCGAGCCCCCCTGTGCTCAAAAATATTGATACTTTCCTGGCCAAAAGGCTGGTGACCACAGACCTTGAGCATTTTCCAC
Source organism: Balaeniceps rex (assembly GCA_013401315.1). Taxonomy (NCBI): domain Eukaryota; kingdom Metazoa; phylum Chordata; class Aves; order Pelecaniformes; family Balaenicipitidae; genus Balaeniceps; species Balaeniceps rex. The sequence continues at coordinate 23,101 of VYZW01061840.1, read as the reverse complement.
TGACGCGTATAAAGCACGCTGCTGAAATTTGCAGCTTGCTATCAGCAATTTTTAATCATTGGTTATCTCTTTATAAACCATTTATAACCTTAATATCCCATGAACCTACCTCCAAATTCATGCCACCGAAGGAGAAGAAACTGCTTAGGCTGTAACGCAGAAGAGAAAAAAAGTGAAGCCCTGCCTAGAACTTGGTAAATTCGGCCATCATCATCACCCTATTTGTGCTGGCGCCAGACTGTCTTTTAGATAATATTTGCAAAGACAATATGTTTACAAGCTGTTACCAATTATATGGCATTGCTACAATGCCACAGCTCTAGTACCTCTCTTATTTTGGGGGGAGATAAAACATGTGAAATAGAAAGGGAAGATTATTTAGACAAGTGAGAAATCTTTCCATTATAAAAGTTACTGTGGATGACCAGCTCTGTGAGATTCCACAGGTTGCTTTGTTGAAGCATCCTTGCAACAAAATAGTTATAAATAATATCATTTACCAGTTAAAATATTTGAAGACCTTGTAAGGGAGCATGAAGGTAGTTTGCAAGAGATATCACTAAGATCAATGACTATTTTTTGAAACAGACATTTGTAGTGTTACTCAATTCTCTTTCAATCAGCCCTGAAGCACGGATAGTGTTCTTAAGATTTGCTGTGTCTAAATATAAATATTTCTTATACTGCACTATACTTCATTAAAATAATGGTGGGAAAGACTTTCAGTGCTCAACATGAACTGTCTCTCATAAAACACCTGGTCAGTTCTGTTTGTAACAAACAGACATCTCTAGCTTCAAATTCAAATAACCCTGGTTTGTTTTGCATAAGTGGAGTATATGCCTTGTATGCTGAGTAGTTCCTGAAAGTAATAATAAAGCCATAAAACCTTCCATGTCCCCTCCTTAATTTCTATATCACCTGTCCAATTTTCACATGATTTCTGTCAGAGTAGCTTCAATCCAACCACTAAATTAATCTCCTTATAACTAACTTTAACCTCTGGTTCAGTCTCTTACAAAACATCATGCAGTGTTATTCTTTTGGTTCACAGACATGCACAAATAAACCTTTTGAGGCTTTCTGCAACAACTATTTGCATTAAAATACACTAAAATGAAAAATAACAAAACTTTCTGGAACCATCACTTGGACCAGTTGTGCCACAGTATGATACCCAAAGGAATCAAACATTCATTACTTTTAAACAAGTTCTTGAAGCTCAATTCATCCAGAAGTTATGAAAGAAATAATAGTATTAGAGTACTTGTACATAGGGACTGTCGTAACCTTTTTTTGACTGCTGAATTCTATGTTGTGTGGTGGTCAATAAATTTCATTACTACATTCTGATTGCTTCTTAGTTGCCAGCTGGGGTTAAGCCACGACAGACAGAATCAATGAGAAATAGCTGCTAACCTACTGCCTGTGATGGTCTGAAGTATTCTTCTGAGGGGGGAAAAAATAACAAATAAAGAAGAACTTGAAGATTTCAGTAGCAGCAAGCAAAAATACATATCATACTGGGTGTAATTTTTCCGAAAAAGAACCTGCCTGGGGTCGCTGCCAGCATAACAAGTCCATGTCTGAGATGGCAAATGAACATCACTGCAGCATCGGCAATGTATGCGGGGTGCTGCATTTGGCAGCCGGACACCCCCACGGCCACCCGGCCTCTGCGGCAGAAGGAGCAGAGCCCAGCAAATCTGCACCTCAGGGCATGCACTGAAGGCAATAGTGCAGGGCTTTCTGGAGCAAGCTTACTGTCCTCTGATAAAAGTAAGGAGCAGTTATGGTGAAAACCCTTGCAAACGAAATCAGTGGAGATCCATACTGCTCCAGGAAGAGGGTAGAAACCAAATGGTGTTACAGCAGTGACAGTTTGATTTCCTAATCAGCATGAGGTAGAACTTCAATTGCCTCTTTCCTCACTTGGTTTGCTTTAATCTCTCTGCCGTCTCAGCTGAGTTGGGTGGTGTGCTGCCCAGTTAAGGCTCAAGCATTTCCACCATGGCAAGAGTAATTACCCATGAGTTTCTGGCCTTCTTCACACAGGGCTGCAACACGAGGCTATGTAAGGCCTGGCAATGCATGGATCCCAAGAGAAGTGAAAATGATTGGGAAAACATTCTGAAAAATTAAAATCCAATTATTTTCTCAATATCTGCAGGCTTCTCTATTGCAGAGCTACATCTTACAGCTCAGTGACACAAGTAAACAGTAGAGATCGTTCACTGTTAAACCAAAGAGCATTTGCTGAGGTGAGACAAGGTATTTGAAGCATGTTCCTGAGCGACACAGGTGAGGAATGACCCTGCTTTGTTCTCAGACCACCGCCATGGGTTGCAGCTCCCCCAACAGTCCAAAACAAGTTGACTTCAGAAAACGCTGATGGCAGAAATTCCTTAAACTTTGTTACTGTCTTGCTCAATCTTTCGCTTTAATAAAAAACGTTGAACTTTTCCTTTGTTGGCATAAATGTTATTTACTGAATGCAAGTCAAACTGTTTGACGTGGTCATCCTTCTAAAGACCATGTCAGAACTTGTATGTCTTGGAGAATTAAAAACTGGGGCACATGTTTCTGGAAGGTTTCCATACCTTAGCAGAAAGTGGTACAACACCTCTGCAGTTTGGTCAGAAATTTTTAGAATCCAAAAGCAGTTAAAAGACAAGTGTGCCAATACTCCTCCCAATACAAATTTTTCCTGATCAAAAAATGAAAATAATTTTTAAGTCTGAAGTTGCAACTGTTATTTTTGATCAAATGGTTTGGTGTTGGTATCCATAACTATCACAGATAAGTTACCTTTTTCCAGTAGATCATTTGTTTTATAAATAGATCTTTTAGAAAACTAATAACGTCATTATGATGCTGTTAATCTCACAGGTTGACGGCTCTAACGGCCTCAGCCCTGGCTTTAGAAGGAAAACACTTGTGAACTCCTAGCTATAAGCCATTTCTCTTTATTTTCAAATTCTATTGAACCTAAGAAAAGGTTACTCTGTTTAGTTTGGAAACGTTACACCCAAAGGAGAAGTTTAAGCAGCAAGAAGAAAACCACCAGGACGCAACCTAAACAAAGTTATTCTTAAAAGCAGGTGATACATTATTTTACTGTGAGCAAAATGTTATGCAATAGTAGTTTGTCTTTAGAGTAAGTTCATAGGGCAAAAATATCAATCAGACTGTGAGTCATGAAGCAAACACTGAGCAAAATGACTACAGGGACTTAATCTGAATTAACGTGGATAAAGTAGTTCTCAGGAAACTTTTGTTAAATCACCCCCAAGAAAACAGCAGTAAAAGTGATATTAAGTAACTGTTTTCTGTTGTTGATCCTGGATCATGTGCAGAGGGCCAAAGCAAACACTTTCATCAATAAGATACAGTGCAGTGGCAGAGCCTGTTTGGCTCACTGGCCCGCAGACCCGCTGACCCCATGGCCAAATGCATTCCCCTCCTGTCAGGGCATGCAAGCAAAGGGCAGCTCAAGCTAGCGAGGTGTTTGCTGGTGCAGACACAGTGACATAGGAGGCAACATTAGCAAGTGTCTAAAGAAACCACAGAGGAAATGACGAAATTAATTATTCTTGCTTCTATGAAGAGAACTTCCCTGAGCGGATCAACTGCAAATGAACTGGTTGGGAAGTATTTTGGGGTCCATTTTCTCAACCTGAGCTTCTCGTTCTCTTTCCCTCTCTGACAGGTCACTGTGTCTGCTCCTTTCCAGACCATGGGCAGAGATCAGGCTCTTTGGGCTTCAGGCTCTCCAGATATCACCCTCAGGGAGCAAATGAAAAAACAGTTTCATTCCATGGAGTCACGGCGAGCACATCGAGACGCTCAGTGGCACGGTTGTACTATAGATTTTGTTGTTAAATCAAGGTTCTTCGGCATTCAGTCATTGAGATAGTCATGGCTTAAACTCTATGGAAGTTAGTCACTGAACTGTTATAACATTTTACTACCTATATATTCCTACATCCAATATTATTTTGAGATAAACATGTCTTGCTTTTAATTACTTATGTAGATTTAATTACCGATTTCATTAAGAAGAAAGGGCTTCTTCATATGAAGACATTCAATGAAATTGATCAGAATTAATTTTTAGAATGGGCTGATTATACTGAAGCAAATCCTCTTGGGAGACTGTGCTTTTAATGGGAATTAAGGTGAATCGAACTAATTTGGCTTTTGCTTTGGAAATAGAATATAGCCATTTCACTTCTGCATGACATACAGAGCATAGTGCAGTTTAACTGATCCACTACAAATTCTTGCTGTTACTTAATACAGGGAAATTTTCCTAAGTTCCTCCCCCAGTAACAGGCCCAAAGTACCCGCTCCCTGTGCCATCAATCACCAAAAAGCTATGTAGTACTAAAAAGTCAACACACAGGCAGTTTGTTAATGTATCACCTTTTCCTTTTAAGAAGGCAGTAAGTAGTACTAAAAAGGCTAACATTTTCTTTTCACTCATTGATTTGTCTAAAAAAATTATGAGACGGGTCACACTGAGCAGCATGATTATTGTATCTTGCATCATTGTGCAACGGAAGGCATTTGAAAGTGTATATTCTTCTCTCCCCTTAATTACACAGCCTATATTCTGCCCAGTTTTCCATCTGAAATTAATGGGAACTAGGTAACATTGTTTGCTAGAGACTGTAACTTACATCTCAGGGTACTACAGCAGTGCTGGGAAGGATGATCCTTGCAGCGCCCTTGGTTGTGATTCAGCTGAGTTTCAATTATGAGCATCGTCCCTCTTTTTCTTGATCATGGTGATAAAGACAGGTGCTGACAGTCATATTAAGAATTCTTTTTCCTTCTGTGGTCAGCAAGGTAACTAACCTCTTTTGTAGAGCCTGAGGTGCTTTTCCTGAACCTTTGATATTGTGTGCAACTTGTTGAACTCTTCAGAAACTGCCTTTATTTCTGTAGTAGCTGTAGCTGTAGAGGCTTAGGCTTTCAGTGACTATACAAGTCACCAGCTACTGACTGCACACAGTTATTCTGTAAGATAACTCAAAATTTAAGCCTCACTGATTTTTTTTTTTTTAAGCCCATTAATCCCATTCAATCTAATGATTTAGCTGTATAAAATTTAAAAAGACAGTATTTCCTAATTATTGCTACCTCTATTGATATGTCAGCCGTTATGGTTGTTTTCTTACCTAATTATAGAGAGAAACCCTACTATTGTGAGTAAATATTAGTATTTGAGAAATTGATACTGTATATCCAGCTGATTGGCTTGTTAACCTGGGACAGGCTATTTATAGTAAACACAAATAATGAGGTTGGCACTTTCCCTTTTTTTATTGATTTAATGTATTAGTAGGTCCTTGTGGGAAGGTAAGCTATCACCCTTTGAATGTCAGAAATAAATGTAGCAAATAGCCAAATGACATACTGACTCTCCTCATCAATACTCTGACTTACATGCGTCCATGCTTCAATCAAATCAAACTGCAATTTGTATTCTAAATTTTATATCCAGTGGGACTGTGCTCGCGGGACGGCCATTTGACCTTTCCATGAATGTCAGAGTGAAACATATCTCCCAAAGGTAAATATGCCCAGGAGCTCCACTAGACCGCTGGGCATTCATGGCAGTCCACATAAACCTAAGACTGTTTCTGCCTTAGCAACTGATTTAAAATATCATGGCAGAAACAAATCATTACAGAAGGCTTTTATGAATGTATAGGACCTTACTTAAAATGTTTTTTTTTCTCTGAGTAATTAGAGTCCAAGGTTAATTACAATCACCCTTTCTTGCAACTGGGGAGACTGAACTAATCAGTCAGGCAGCCCAGGAATGCTCTCCCCAAGAAAGGTCCTTCCAGTGGAGACGATGCCCGCAGGCAGGGGTACCCAGAGCTGCACCCTGCCTAGAGGTAACACTGAAAATATTTAGTGAGAATGTGCTCATTCTCATGCGGCACAGTTTAATACATTCTGTGTATCAACAATTCTCCTGAACGTTCAGCTGCCAGCCCCCATCTTGTGCTTCTCTCCAGAACTAACCATGTATAGCACCATGCTTGCTGCGGGGAACAGGCTGTCAGTGTTCGCTTCGTGTTTTTAATTGGAAGCTGCTCTAAACCCACAGTACAGCCCAGCTAAAGGGCTTTAAGGCAGCATTTAATTGATTTGATGTATCAATTAACAAGCCTCCTCTTGAATGTTCAGATACATTTTACTCCCCTTGTCCTCAATTTTCCATAGCTGGAGAAAGGATATGGAGCCGGCTGTAATATCCCAACAGCAAATGAACCATAGATGATTTTGCACATCTTGTGGCCTTTCCTGAATTTTCCAGAGTTCTTGCCTAACGGTATTGTTTGACAAGCTCAGAAACGATCGGTGAGCTCTTTGTTCAAAAGTAGAGTCGGCCTTTCTGGTTCTTCGTTGGCAGTGCCTGGCACCGTGCAGCCAGGGGTAGCTGGGAAATTTGCTGTTAGATCAGAGGCAAAGGAGAACAAATATTAATGATGCTACTGGAGGCATTTTCTACATTTCACCTCATGGATTGCTCTAAATTGCCGTCTAACCTATGTTACGTCCTATGCTACCTGGCAGGAGCCAGGAAGGATTGCTGACAAATTGTCTGAACCTTCCACTGTCTCCTCTACTCCACTAAAGCCACTTAGAGCCAGTTTCTGTCCTCATAACTGCACCCAAAATAAAAGTGATCCTCTTTTTTCTTTTTTTTTCTATCAAGAAATCCCTCAGGTCATGGATTTTTTTTGGATGGGAGGGATCAAACTTGCATTACCATCTACTCAAATTTATTTTGCTTGTGAAAGCATGCAGGAACATTCAGCTCAAAAATAAAAATCTTCCATTTCCTTATTTCTTTTTCCCTTTTTCAGGAGGGAGATTACGACTGGATACCTATGAAGCTAGGAGACAAGTTCTCCTGTTATAGCAAGCATGAGGAAGATGGGTACTTCATGATTTCAAGATATGTTTCAGCTAATGCACACTGAGAAACCTTTTGGTCTCGCAAAATGAGGGCCTAGAGAGGGTCAGAAAAAGAGAAATCATCTACAAAATCCATTAGTGACTGTTATTTTATTTATGCCTGGACAATTTCCAATTCTGGGAGCATTAACTACATAGAAATCTGTTGCAGGAACTAGGACAACAGCACAAAACTTTCTTAATATCTTGAGAAAATTAAAGACAGAAAAACCCATTCCTCTAAAGCAATTTCTCAACATGAAGGAATATATAGCCACAGCTTGATTACAGTCTCTGCAGATTTTCTAAGCAGAGTTTCTCAACCACTGGGCTGGTTTGAAAGGGTATATTCTGTCTTTGGTTTTTTCCTACTGTTCTTGTTTTATTTATCTTGTACATCTAATGGTTTGTGTCTCCAATTTTGAGCTGCTGAGCCTTTCCTCATGAGGAGAAAAATAGACTGAACATTACCAGAGGTGTCACCACAATACAAAAGCAGAGAAGCTCCAGAGACAGCAACATCTATGGTGCAGCTGGCAGTAGGAGGATGGAGTTCAACCCAAGACCTTTGTGTATTCCCTGCCACAGGCAAGACCTTTNCAAGGTTAATTACAATCACCCTTTCTTGCAACTGGGGAGACTGAACTAATCAGTCAGGCAGCCCAGGAATGCTCTCCCCAAGAAAGGTCCTTCCAGTGGAGACGATGCCCGCAGGCAGGGGTACCCAGAGCTGCACCCTGCCTAGAGGTAACACTGAAAATATTTAGTGAGAATGTGCTCATTCTCATGCGGCACAGTTTAATACATTCTGTGTATCAACAATTCTCCTGAACGTTCAGCTGCCAGCCCCCATCTTGTGCTTCTCTCCAGAACTAACCATGTATAGCACCATGCTTGCTGCGGGGAACAGGCTGTCAGTGTTCGCTTCGTGTTTTTAATTGGAAGCTGCTCTAAACCCACAGTACAGCCCAGCTAAAGGGCTTTAAGGCAGCATTTAATTGATTTGATGTATCAATTAACAAGCCTCCTCTTGAATGTTCAGATACATTTTACTCCCCTTGTCCTCAATTTTCCATAGCTGGAGAAAGGATATGGAGCCGGCTGTAATATCCCAACAGCAAATGAACCATAGATGATTTTGCACATCTTGTGGCCTTTCCTGAATTTTCCAGAGTTCTTGCCTAACGGTATTGTTTGACAAGCTCAGAAACGATCGGTGAGCTCTTTGTTCAAAAGTAGAGTCGGCCTTTCTGGTTCTTCGTTGGCAGTGCCTGGCACCGTGCAGCCAGGGGTAGCTGGGAAATTTGCTGTTAGATCAGAGGCAAAGGAGAACAAATATTAATGATGCTACTGGAGGCATTTTCTACATTTCACCTCATGGATTGCTCTAAATTGCCGTCTAACCTATGTTACGTCCTATGCTACCTGGCAGGAGCCAGGAAGGATTGCTGACAAATTGTCTGAACCTTCCACTGTCTCCTCTACTCCACTAAAGCCACTTAGAGCCAGTTTCTGTCCTCATAACTGCACCCAAAATAAAAGTGATCCTCTTTTTTCTTTTTTTTTCTATCAAGAAATCCCTCAGGTCATGGATTTTTTTTGGATGGGAGGGATCAAACTTGCATTACCATCTACTCAAATTTATTTTGCTTGTGAAAGCATGCAGGAACATTCAGCTCAAAAATAAAAATCTTCCATTTCCTTATTTCTTTTTCCCTTTTTCAGGAGGGAGATTACGACTGGATACCTATGAAGCTAGGAGACAAGTTCTCCTGTTATAGCAAGCATGAGGAAGATGGGTACTTCATGATTTCAAGATATGTTTCAGCTAATGCACACTGAGAAACCTTTTGGTCTCGCAAAATGAGGGCCTAGAGAGGGTCAGAAAAAGAGAAATCATCTACAAAATCCATTAGTGACTGTTATTTTATTTATGCCTGGACAATTTCCAATTCTGGGAGCATTAACTACATAGAAATCTGTTGCAGGAACTAGGACAACAGCACAAAACTTTCTTAATATCTTGAGAAAATTAAAGACAGAAAAACCCATTCCTCTAAAGCAATTTCTCAACATGAAGGAATATATAGCCACAGCTTGATTACAGTCTCTGCAGATTTTCTAAGCAGAGTTTCTCAACCACTGGGCTAGTTTGAAAGGGTATATTCTGTCTTTGGCTTTTTCCTACTGTTCT
>VYZW01061840.1:0-13842 GCA_013401315.1 Balaeniceps rex | reverse complement strand
GAGAAAAATAGACTGAACATTACCAGAGGTGTCACCACAATACAAAAGCAGAGAAGCTCCAGAGACAGCAACATCTATGGTGCAGCTGGCAGTAGGAGGATGGAGTTCAACCCAAGACCTTTGTGTATTCCCTGCCACAGGCAAGACCTTTCAGGGCCTCATGCTCTCCTTCAGCTGACTCCCAGACATTGAGCATCTGTCTAATAAGGTGTGACCACAGCACTTAGCCTCAAGTGTGGTGTTCCCAAACCTCTGTTCTCGCTTTACCCCCCTTAGTGAAATAGAGCTGCCTGTCCCAGAGCTGGTTTTGCCCTATTGGGTGGGTANCTTTTTGCACACCAATGCGCAAAGCTGGTTTTGGCAGATTTGCTGGAGAAGGAAAACCTGTGTAGACAGGCTGTGGAGCACCTACAGCACCTGAACTACCCTCCTTCCATCTGGGATGGAGTTACAAAGCCTTTCCTCTTTTGCCTTAAGCTATCATCAGCCTGGCTCTCTCTCTAGTGCTTTTATGGCCTTTCCCAACGTAAGCCCCTCATGGAAAAGAAGCAAAGAGAAGTCTGTGGAGACAACTCTTGAAAAAATGTCCTGCAGTTTCAGGATTTGCCTTAGCATTAAGACAAAATCTTGAACTCAATATTAATCTAAATATTAGTAAAAATATTCGGCATGTTCCTCAGAAAGCCTTTGCAGCAGCGGAGGCTGGTGAAGCTGGTAGCCACAGTGGAGGCAGGAGGCAATGGCTCAGTTACAATGACTGGCAGGTTTGGTTTTCATCCCAAGCTGCAAATAGGCTGAAATATCCCAAATAACGGCCTTGTGGACCTTAGCACAAAGCACAATGATAATCTCTCTCAGTCACGAAAATATTCCTCTTCATTATAATCATCTAAGCTCAAAAATACCTCAAACATTAATTTTCTTTCTATCCTATTTATGTTGAGTTTTTTCAAAATCCCATTCAAATTGGTGGGATTATTATTCTTATGTGAATATTTTTAAGGCTAAGATCTCAACATTCACTCAGAAACTGACAGCCACCCTGGTGCTCAGATAACTCCTAGTGTACTCAAATAGTTGCCTTGCTGCAACACGCTTTACACTGTATTAGTATGATAATCCCACATGTCAGTGTAGGGTATAACCTGATGATGAACATCTGCCAGGACAGGAGGATTTAAGGCATTGGAAACACCTAGGTCCTGCTTTTTTTGTATGCCACAGTATCCTGAGTTTCCTTTGGTCTTTGGTACTAAAGTACAAATGTATACATATACAAAAGTACCTTATAAGATGTAGGGGAAGTAAGGGGCATAGTAGTCTGTAGTTCTTTGAGGTGAGGACAGAGCAGATGTCCTGGATTTCATATCTGTATTGACTACCAGAAGACACTCGTCTTTAGTCGCAGAAATCTCAATTTTATGGTCCTCTCTGTTTTCATGTTCCTATTTTATCCTCTTGTTATGTGTTTGCATCTGATAGTATCTTTGCATCTGTATCCCATTCCGTCTGTTCTATAAGGACCACAATCTGCAAAGGAAAAGTTATGCAAGAGTTTCCAGCATACAGCAAGAGCAGTGTACGTGCTCACTGAGGAAAATAAGGGTCTCTCAGTACTCATGCATGCTATGTTTTCATCCTTTATAACTAACCCTACTAATCAGATTGGACAGCGTGACTTGAAAGAGTTACAAAATACTGCCTTAAAACTGCAAAGTACTGTCTTTAGACACTGCATTTGGGCTGTCAAGAAAACTGCAAATTCATGTGAACAGCAATATTCTGAAGACTTTTTTTCCATCTTTCTTTTACTTTTAAATTATTTTTCATTTCAAAAACAGAACAAGCAAACAGAAGAAGACGGTGCAGAAGAAGGATGCCAGAATGGGGGCTGAAGGATCTATAACTTTGAAGTTCAATGCCTTTGAAGTAGTACTAAATAGCACTAGTTCATGCCAGTAACTAAAAATCACAGTTGTTTACCTGTTTATATGGAATTCTACTTTCACTAGCAAAAACAAGAATACAGGCTGTCAGGAAACATTCCTGCAAATCTGTGTTGCTAAATATTGTTTTCTATTTTTTGTCCCATCTCAATTCTCCTTAATTTCTCTTCTGAAACTTGAAATTATTCTATCTTTTTCTAGCAGCTGTAATCTTTTCATGTGGCAAAAATATATTTTTTCTTTTGACTTCAACAGAAGTACATAAATTTCTGGTTTACTTATTTCCTGGTTTGTCCGTCAGTATTTTGAAGAGAATGTATTTTTTACAGCCAAGATTTTCAAAGTAAACTTGGACTGATAGATGTGTGAGTTCCAATGAAAGTCTTTAAGGACTATTGACAATCCTAACCTAAGTGTCAGAGCAGACCAAACACTGATTATTGGATTTTTCTGGCAAAAGAGCAAATATATTTTTGTGATGCATTGGGCTTCTAATCACCATTAGCATAAGTAAGAGTAAAAACTACAATGGAGAATTAGAGGATTTTATTCCTAGTACAAAAAAGTATAAACGTAGAACTAGGCAAAAACAGATCACACCCAATGACTATCATGGGGTTTTTAATTACTATATTGAAGGACTCATTGCTGGAGGTAGCATCTTTACTCTTTCAACAATATCATATAGTCTTCATAAAGCCTCAGCTTTTGAATAAAGAGACTGCCTGAGGATCTCAGCTTTCAGAGTATCCAGAAAAGATTACCAGATCTATTTTGTGAAGATCACAGCATTTGAACAGGATAATTTGCAAATATTACCATATTGTACCCTATTGTCTCAGAAACCCAAACAAATAAAATGAACCTATCAGTTTTTTGCTGTTTCAGACTCTTAATTTTTATGAATAAGTCTTGATTTAGGGGCTTTATTTATGATTTTTCAACTTCTAGGGTTAAAAAACCCTATAAAACATGACTCCACACCTCACTGTTTAGTCCAGCTTTAAGTTCCCTTCTGTTATTGAGAAGATAGATGACACTTGTACCAGAATGTGGATCTGTATCTGTGTCTTTTGAGCTTAGTAATATACCATGTTTATTTAATTCTGCATTAAACAAATCATGTACAGTTCTTTCAGCTTCTTAATTTGATTGAAGTATGACTTTAAGGAAAAAAAATAGCAGGCTGTCCTTGAAAAATATTAGTTAAAATTTCTTCGAACATGAAAATGCCTTGTTAGCTCTGAAATGTGTTTCTGAGTAATAACTATTAAACAATAAATCACTGTTTGAAGTCAGTTGATTCTCAAAGATACTAATTAAAGACAATCTGTTTTCCTTTGTGAAGAAATTCAGATATATTTGAACATAACCAATACATTAGAAATTATTCACATCTTCTCCGTAGGGTACATAAGGCCTAATTCATGCTCCATTTAAATCTGTAGCTAAACTTCATTAAACTTCACTGATTTTGCAACACATTATAATGTTTGATTCTTCTCTTTTTAGCATTTTTTATGCGTGTGACTGGATTTGCTCCATAAAAATATAAAAAGAATATTCTAAGAAACTGAAAAGCTTTCTTCTAATTAGAACCACTGCTTCACTTCAACAATACCGTTGCTAGTTGGAGGAAGGATTTGCAGATTTTTTTTGTGCAAGCAACAGATACAACTTCTTATAAAGGATGAAAGTCGTTAGGCTTAATTTGGATAGCTTGACACCTTCCCTAGTGTGTCCATTTATTTCATTTGTTTCATTGAAAAGACAATTCAGCTGAAGTCCTCATCATTCAGAAAAGGTAATTAAATGTTAACAACTATAGCATGAAGGAGAAGTCATGTCTCTTCCCTGACTAAGGCTCTCTGAAGCAAGAAATGTATTAATTAAGATGTCCCAAAGTTCATTTCCTATGCTTGACGACAAACTGGCAATGACTCGGACTCCAAAAGAGGTTGACATCCACCACCAGGCCAGCTCCTTGGCAGCCACCAGTGACATCTCCTGCCTGTTTGACCTTTGATCAGCTCTTTCTTCCCAGCCAAAAACATCTGGAGATGAACCCACCTATGGATTATCTGAACCTGTATCTACATTATACAACTTGCCAGTGTTTCCCAGTGTCAGGGAGCTGTGACAATGTGAATGACAACTCCAAAAATAGGACAGCGTCTTCAAGCATGGATATGTTCGATATTTCTTATAAACAGAATGGCAAAATGTGATAGCTGTGTACAGTTGTGGGTTTGGTGGTTGTTTTTTATAGTCTTTAAAAGACATGCATGGAGCATTTTTTGAGCTTCTTCACTAAAAGTCACTTGGAGTTGAGGTTGGGGAAACGGGGAAAGTTATTTTGCTGCTGGAAACAGAGTCTCTAATTGAGAAACATCTCCCAGATTAATCAGCCAGACTCAGGGGTAGCTAGAGGGAATTGGTCAAAACAGTCAAAGTTGGAAAAATATGTGGGTTGTGACTGACGAAAATCCTGGGTGTCTGCCCTGGTGACTCGCAAAGTCCCTCCTGCTGCTTACCCTGTGTGGAGAGTGCCAGTGATGGGGAAATTTCCAGTGTTGCCTGACCCTTACAAATCCCTCTGACCACAGATGTTTCTCCCCCTCTTCTATCGGCTCTTTCCCTTACAGGCCACGTCCCCAGCAGGGATCCTGAAACACCATGGTTTCATCTCTCCTCTCCTTTCCCTTCTCAGTACAGTCATTCAGTTATCAGGGAGCCTCTCTGGGCTTCAGCTGCAGGCTGGACATGAACTCCAGGTTTACAAAAAAAACCAAACAAGTTTAGTAAACAGAAGGGATTATTTATACCACCTGCACCTTAAATGCCATTTTGAGTGTTTTGGGAAAGGTCACTGAAAACGGGCAGTCCAACACCAGCTTTATATTTACATAGGATTTTAGTGTATTTAATCATGGTGTGTGTAAAATTTACAACACCTAATTCATATGTGCAAGACCTTTTTTCACTGTTCTCTACTTAGCATGAGACTTTCAGTACTTTAAAATCTAATTACTTTTATCATTGACCTCTAGAATAAATTCTAACGAGTTGTTCCTCGAAGCTAGTGTGTTTCCTTACCAACCTTTCACCAATGTTAGCTTTGAGAAAGTCAGATCGTAGCTCCAGGGCAAATCCAAATATGCTGTATGTTCTCTTTGGGAGAGGTCACTTCCAAAATGGGCTGTAAGACTGGACAGAGCTTTACTTTAAAGTAAATATTTTTATGCTTTTAAAATATTTCTATGCTATCTTACATACATATAAACCCAAAAATATTAATATATGCTTGGTTTTCACACTTTGTCCCTCTAAAATGTTTCATACTATCTTTCTATGAAAGTTACAGAAAAAGGCACAAAACTGAAGAAAATTACTTCATGTTTCATTATTCCAGTACATTTTTAGAAGGTAAAAGATATGTAATGTATTTTTTTTTCTGCCTAGTGTTTCGTGGGCTAATGTTGAAATATGTATGTGTAATCCCTTCTCTATAAAAAGCATACATGTAACCTCTAGTCTACACACTGTTTAGTCTATCACTAACCTATGACACAAGATCAGAAGCATAGTGGGAATGAACAAAAACTATATTTTGAAATTTTATTTTTCTATTTTCACATGCAGTCCACAGGGATACTTCTTTTTGTGTAGCCTTATTGATCATAATATGATACAAAGAAGAATTCAACGACAGGAAGATGAAATAGGACATTCAAATGGAAAAGAGAAATATAATTTTAGTTTGTGAAGGACACCATCAGCATATTTTATCAGGCAATAATATGTTTAATTTTCTTCAACCTCAAGTTATTAGGCTCATGTCATTTACTTTCAGAGCACAGCAGAACGATTCCAACTGTCGCATTTGCTCCTGTTGGAAATTTTGTTGTCCCTTGACACCTATACTTGCTGGATGACCAAGTGATCTTCTGGGGCTTTGAAATCAATGCATGTAAACTCTTCAGTGCCATCCTAATCATCATTGAGACCTTTAGGTCTCACCTTAATATAATAAAAATATTTACAGAATATATACAGAAAAATATCACTCTAAGAAGATCTCAAAGAAATATCTAAGAGGGACTAGAGGAAATAATTCCAAATACGAAATCTCTAATCTAACACCTATTGAACTCCATAAAAAGTAGGGAAAACAAAATGTATATAAAAGGCAATTAATTAAACCACCCTAGTCTCTACATGCAATATTGTCTTTATAATTTGCCAGCATATTTGTGAAAGCATGACTGGCAGAGTTTGTAATTTATGTGTTCTCCCAAACTCAGAAGGTTAGCATTGTCGGGCATGACAAGCAAGGAAGTAGAGAGATTTCTTTCCTTCCCTCCATTTTTAAAGAAAACTTTGCTAAATTTCAATCCTAGGCACATATCACCATTTTGCACATTTTTCTTCATACTGCAATCAGTGCCTGAGCAATGATAAGAAATCAAATGAAAGTAGGAGGGGAATAAACATAAGTAGAGCCAATATATCAACATAATTACTGATAACAATGACACCATGTATACCACATTTGTTATCACCAAAATACACTGTTCTGAACCATGTCATCTAGAGCACAGTAGATAAATTGTTCTTTTATTCTTATAATTAGGAAAAAAAAGAGAAAAGAACATTTCCACCATCAAAAGTTTTCCAAAACAGTGTACATTAGTCCTCAGTGTACTGAGGACTGGACAAGAAACCTTTAGCAAGAGTTGCTAAATATCCCATCCCTTGCACAGTATCACGGCACCATATACACATGCTCTTGGGCTTTTAAGTCTGCATGTAGACAAAACAGTCTGAAACATCTGCCATATGGAGGGACCAACCTTCATCTTGGATGCTCTCTCACAGTCCCTACTACCTCACAGAATAAAAAAAAGTATCTTAGAAAGTGGAGCCAAAAAAAGGGAGGGAAGAGCACTGTGTCATTAACCTTAATTGTGAAGGAATAACACCCCTGGAAGACCTGCTCTCAGAGTTTTATCACAAATATGCACAGGCACAGACATGTCAGCAGAAGAAATCAGTGAGGCAGCAGCAGCAGCAGCAGCTCCTTCTCAGCTGCTGGGCAGGGCTGGGCAGGGCATTCAGCCTCATGAGCTTTGAGGGGGATTTCTGTGCTGATTGCTTTTCTCAGAGCTACCCAAGCAACTCGTCTAACCCGGTCTCAGCTGCAACTCCATTCAGCCAAGAGAATGATCCCCAGGACAAGGCCCTTGGGACCAGCAGCTGCCTGCCTAGGTAGTTACAGTGGCACCCAGAGATGAGGTGGGGTGTGGGAGAGAAGTTTTTTAAGAACGAAGAAGCTGAAGGAATTGTAACAGATCTTTTTTTGTAAATGTCTTCTGCCCAAATTTGTGTTGGAGGAAACTTTAGGCTGACCTTTGCTGTGAATGGAATAATAAAGGAAAGACTTTTTAAAATAAATAAAATTAGTTATTATCAACCTCAGATAAACTTTTGCCCAGCATCAAACAAATATACATGTCCTTCCATAATGGGTCCACATAGAGCAACCCAGGGCCGCATCTGCGACCATTCATTCTTCATCGTACCTTTCTTCACCCTTCTTCAGCTCCCAGCAGTGTTTTCCCATTTATAATCAATTTCATTGTGCCAAATTAATATTGGCAAGAATATACCTTCCTTCTTCTCTCAGAAAAATTAATGTAGTGTAATAAAGATGAGCCCCCAAGCTGAAAATCCCTATCATTCAATATTACCTGCTCTCACCCTGAACTCAGCTGGAGGCCTGCATCTCCTTCAGTGTAAAGTGACAGAGTGCTCTGAAAAGTCACACAGCTCTGTTGTAAGCATCACGTACCAGTTGCATTAGTTTTGGTTTTGTTTCCTAGCATGATGCTCTCAGAAATACCATGTGAAAATACTTATGCTCAGGTTTTACTTTCAATAATGGATGTAAATAAAGGCATTAGTAATTCAGAAAGAGGTATGGAGGAATTCGGCCAAGAAAGTTAGAACCAATAATAGCATTTATAGTCCAGTACTGAAAATGTATCCTATATACACTAAAATGTATCCATTTTAAATATGATCATGAACAGAAAATCATTTCAGGGAATGGTGTTTTATGAGACTTTCAAAAAGAGTTCACGAAGAGCTCCACTCAGTTCATTCTGAAGACGAAGCAAAACGGCTGTTAATTGATGTCCAGGGACCACCTGGCAAAAGGAGGAGAGGTTTGTTCTCAGTAAATCTGGGATAATCCAGAACACTTTACGGCATGACATTATTCACTGCATATGTTTGTTTGAATAGAGTTCATTGCAGCTAAATATATTAAATCCACAACTTTCAGCCCAAAGCCATTCACTTAAATGTAATGTGCTCTTACCAGCAAGGCAGGCAAAGGGAAATTTTTGTTTGTTTGGAAGTTGTGGGGATTGCAAGGGGGTTGGCAGGTCTTTCTTTTTATCCTCCTGGATAGCAGTCAAATAAGGGTTAGAGGCACTTTATAAATAGCAACAGAAAAGCATTTGATCATGGTATCAACTAACTAAAATGCCAGTTTATTTGTCTTGGCTGATGACAAGATCATTCTTTTCAAAGCGCAAGTTTTAATTATTCAGTTGCAAAACAGTCAATTTTAGTGAATTTCTCCTGACACTCTCCAAAGAAATCCATATGCTCTGAAGCTGCATTTATGGACCAATTATTTCTAATGGAAACACCCCACACTTGACAAGGCTGCTTTAAATCATCTGACACAAATCCAGCAAACCAAAGGAGAAAGCGTCCCCTCACTTTTAACACTCCCATGAAATATGTCCAGCAGCGGAGCATGAGGCTATGTTCTTTAAGTCTGTTAGAGTACATATTTCATGCATTATATATATATTTTTTAAAGATTAGTTGTTGTTTTTTCCTTCAGGCCACATCAAAACTTAGGGAGAGACAAGTGAAAAAGGGCTTGTATGCCAAGAGTTCAGCTTCTTTATCCAGCTGCGTAAGATGACTTAATAAAAGATATTACTTCTGCTCACAACCCAAACTCCACTAAACATATGATAAACACACTTTTTGAAAGACCCTCCCAACCTCTATTTGCAATAAATCTTTACAGTTTATGCATAACAGCATATGTTAGGGCTACTTGTGAGGGTACTTTTTGCCTTCTGCCTGGTCTCTGTAACACCCAAAATAAACAGAGAAAAGGAGGACAAACTCCTCCTAGTTCCTAACAGCCACCTAGGGAGCCCTGCAAACACCTCGTCGTTTCTGAATGCCAGTCTGGCATATGCACCCATGAGCTGATTATTGAGTTAATTATTCTACAGCCAGATGGTACAGGTTAGTATGTGAAGGGTGTTGTGCCAATTGCTTTTAAGCATTATTTTTTGAGGCAATTCCCCGCTCCCAAATTCATTGAAGCATCACTTTCAAATAGTTAGGGTGGTTTTGACAGCAAGTCTGCAGGGGAAGTGCCCTTTACAGGCTGTAAAGTCAAGTAAAATCATCAAACCCAAACAATTAAATCAAGTGTGTTTCTGTGCACAACTGGCAACAACTCACTTCTAAAACATTTTTCACTGAGACAGAGGCAAGAAATTGATATATCAATTAATAACAGTGGATGAACGACATCCTTATTCTTTTCCCCATGACATGTTTCTTCACCGGCTGCAGAAGGGGGAAGCAGCACGTGGAGAAGTGCAGCCACTCGGTGCCATCTGATGCTTTCCATGCTCAGCATGAGCACCAGCAGCCAGAATGTAACATTTCATTGTATTTTGAGAGAGTGTTTTCAGGAAGAGTCTCTGCACCACACATCCTAGCGCTGTGCCATGCTGATGAGCATTGCAGGAGCTGGAAACCCTAGTGCAGTTCCGACAGCGGTGAGCACTTCTTACTGTGTTAGAAAAGTTTCAAAACATGCTCATTGCCATCAGGCTCAGGAGACACCAGTTATGGGTCTTGCAAGCATCACAATCCAAATTTCCATTTTTTAATTTACTTTTCACTGTTTTCTGTTCATACCACAATGGAAGCTGCTATGCAGTGTATTAGTATGACTGAGGAATCGATTATTTGAACACCAGTAAGCAGCATAATCTTCAAAGCGTAGTTCTGAACTGCTATGAATCTGAAGACCTTACTCAAACGGAAGACATCGCTAGCTGAAATCTTCCTAGTTGGTTTGGAGTCTGACACTGGGGCTGGCCTTTCCTTCCTTTGCCTCCTTTGCCCCCAATCACCCCCGCAGAATTAGCTGAGGGTCACTGGCACAGTAAATGCTGCTCTGCGCTGCTCCAGCAGCCCCGTGCTCGTCTGAACTGGCAAGAGAGCCAGCTAGCACCCAGCGCTTCATGTTGCCAAAACAAAGCAAAATAACTGCAGTGAACGGTTTTCCTTGCTTTTTATTTTTCTGTATATATACGTAGTCCACAGAGCAAGCGGTTTTGCAAGATTCATATTCTTTTGCATGTGTGTATTCAATGAAGTGAAGAGTTTTCTTTGAAATAGTGTGTGTGTGCGTGTATATATGTATATATATGCCATGAAAAGTCCCTGCTCCTCCCACTGTTTGGGCAGCAAACTCCTACTGAGGTGCATCACCTGCACTGAAATCAAGCAGCGCAGGTAACGAGTGGGACTTAGACACATATATTCCAGGAAGATCTCAGCTAAAGCTGCTGAATTAAGTTGCTAAGCACTGTCCTCATTAATAACTGACTAGCAACGCAAAAAGGGAAGTGGCAAGTTTTGGCAGACTTTGATGAGCTGGGTAAATTGAGCACTGAGTACACAGAGGGCTTTTAGGCCACGCCAGATGCTCGCAGCCAGGTCCCCCCAGCCTGCTTGCCCTGCTAATGGATTAAACTCTTACTGCGTGGCCAAACATAAACACCATGCAAACGGCAGAACCTCAAACAGCCGGTGTCCAGGGTTCAGAGACCCTGAAGCCTCAGGGCAAGGACAAGGAAGTCACTCTGAGCCCAGCTGTGCCACCCCCGGGTGCTGGGTGATGCCCCCTCAGGCATCCCATGCCAGAGCCCCCGGAGGGGCAGGGGCTGGGGGTGGTGAGCCCAGGGCTCCCCACTGCCCTGGCACTGGGGGATTGCTCTACTCCCCTCTCCCACCCAGCAGATAGCTTCATCTCAGCCCCGTTAAGGTTGCCCGGAGCGTTTATTAGCACCATTGGAAGCCACTTGCATAAAACTGAACAGACTGTTTGCTACCTTCACTCTTCCAGTTGCTGGCCCTCTTCTGAAGACAGAAGCCCATCAGCCCGTTCCCTTACCCGGTAGTCACAAATGTGCTGAGCGACAGTACACATCAAATCTTATCACAGGGAAGCAGAACCGATCTATGATCTTCTCAAACACAATTAAAGCGAAGCATTATTTCTTCTGCGTGTAGAGAAGGCAATTGATGGTAGCCTTCGGCTGCAGGGCTCCATCTCCTGGTTTTAGGAAGATATTGTGCATCGTAAGGAAACAGCTCATTTTCAAAATACCTAAGAAATTAGAACATAATTGATATACTAGAGAGATACCAATTTATTGAGTTAAAAACCTATGTTATTCTTTATTTCTGAAGTAGTGCAAACATTACCAAAATTTGATGATAATATATGCCGCTTCTGTGTAGCTTCGACCTTGCTTCCTTGAGACGAAATGAAAATCCTTTGACCACATAAAACGCACCCAAAAGGTAGGATGAAGATCAGACCTTGAGGTGATCTGCAAAGGCAATGTCAGTGGAGTCCTGATTTTCGTTTTTTCACGGCATCAGGAGGAAATGCAGCATTTGCAGTGAAATGAGTAAGACAACCTGGTGTATAAGAAAAAGGCAAGTTTAGTGGAGATCACCCAATGTCAAATTCCTGCTTATTATTTTTAATTACTTAAGAGAAAGGTTTTTTATTTCAAGCTATGTATTAATAATGGTGACTCACAGTGCAGTATCAGAGGAGGCATTGAGAAAAGTCAGTGTTAATCACAGTCATTATTTACAGTTAATATTTGATCATCAGTCCAAAAGGCAAAGCATGTCAAGGAAATACCAGATCCCTACATCACAAACCCTGTGGTGTGAGTTTCTCTATTCTTATCTGTCATTCACACAGCCAGAAAAATCCTTTCAGTTCTTCCTGTACAATACTCTAAGGGGCCTCTCCTTATCTTCCCAGTCTCTCTGAAGTCAATGGAAATTTCCTGCTTTGCAGTGGTGATGCATCTAGTCCCATCTCTTTAAAAATACCACTACCAGCAGGAACAATGATTCCTCTTCACAATAGATAATACCCCACATGGATCTGACATTTTCAAAGGCTGGGGAGGTAGATACTCAGGACTTAAAAACATTTGATGCAAGTTTCATTTTGCCCTGTCCTTCTCACAGTCTCCTTGAACATCACACATTTTTCATACAACCGTGGATACAAAAAATTTTAATTTTCTGTTATGAGGTGCTGTTTCAACTATGCTGCCAGGCATCTATTTTCTCAAAAGAATATTTTGTCTGCCAATGGATGACATAAATATAAACCGATGGAGTGATGTTGAAAGGCAATTTCAATGTAAATGAGCTACATGAAAACAAGATTTCAAATGTAGCAGCTTTCCTGCGTCTGTAATAAATGACAGGTTACTCTGCCCAGTGATCTCAGTATACGTTGAGGATTACTGTGGCAGTTAAGTATGTCCAGATTTCAGGCATTTTGCAATGCAGTAAAGTGACCATTAACAAATACTTCAATCAACCCTTTTGATGAGGCTCTGCCCTGTCATGACTCTCTGGAAACTGTGGCAGGGCTGGCTTCTGCGAGGCTATGGCTGAGGACACGGGGGTAGGGCACTGTGCTCCCTTGCACACCATTCAGGCTGTGCCCTGCACGGACCATGGTAAAGGTAAAGTGAGGGAAAAAAACCTCTTACAGGTGTGGTGGGTTGACCTTGGCTGGCCACCAGGTGCCCACCAAGCCACTTTCTCACTCCCCCTCCTCAGCAGGATGAGGGGAGAAAATAAGATGAAAAGCTTGTGGGTTGAGATAAGGACAGGAAGATCACTCACCAATTACCGTCACAGCCAAAACAGACTCAACTTGGGGAAGATTAATTTAATTTGTTGCTAATTAATGACAGAGTAGGATAGTGAGAAATAAGATTAAATCTAAAAACACCTTCTCCCCACCCCTCCCTTCTTCCCAGGCTCAACTTCACTCCTGATTTCTCTACCTCTTCCCCACTGAGTGGCACAGGGGGATGGAGAATGGGGGTTGAGGTCAGTTCATAACACTTTGTGCTACTCCTTCCTCACCACACTCTTCCCTTGCTCCAGCATGAGGTCCCTCCCACAGGATACAGTCCTGCATGAGCTACTCCAGCACAAGTCCTTCCTGCAGGCTGAAGTTCTTCAAGAACATGCTCCAGCATGGGTCCTTTCCACAGGGTGCAGTCCTTCAGCAACAGACTGCTCCAGTGTGAGTGCCCCACAGGGCCACAGATCCTGCCAGAAAACCTGCTCCAGCAAGGACTCCTCTCCAAGGGCCACAGTTCCTGCCACGAGCCTTCTCTGGCATGGGCTTTCCATGGGCGGCAGCTTCCTCCAGGACTTATCTGCCTGCTCCACTGTGGGGTCCTCCACAGGCTGCAGGTGGATATCTGCTCCACTGTTAACCTCCATGGGCTGCAGGGGGACAACTTGCATCATCATGGTCTTCACCACAGGCTGCAGGAAAATCTCTGCTTTGGTGCCTGGAGCACCTCCTCCCCCTCCTTCTTCACTGATCTTGGTGACTGCAGAGTCATTCCTCTCACATTTTTCTCACTCCTCTCCCTCACAGCTGCTGCTCAGCATTTTTTACCCTTTCATAGAATCATAGAATCATAGAATGCTTTGGGTT
>VYZW01061835.1:12128-33878 GCA_013401315.1 Balaeniceps rex | reverse complement strand
GAAATTCCTCCTTGACTTATGCCTCGTTCATTCTTCTCTAATTAGCAGTGCAGTCATGATACTGATGAAAAGCAGGTTCATTCTGCATGTGAAGACCATCTGGTCTTGCCAGCACACCACTATTCCTACCCCAGATGGCAACTTCTTGGTAAGGCTAAGAGGTGCGATTATTCAATTGTTCTATAATCAGACACACACTTCAATTAGTTACTGGTGATTAAGATTCAACAGTGTTTCTGCTATTTACTGCTTCATTTGTCAAGACATTCTATGCAATCTTTGCAATCACTGCAGTGTTAAGATGCAACAAGTTTGTTGTGCTCGTTAAACATTTTAAAACACGGTGCATAAAGGGTTTTATCAACAAAGGAAATCAAACTAATTTAATTGTTGTCTAAGCACTAACTAGTCCCAGTATAATGGCAGGCGCTTGATTGTCTGTAACTAAGAATAGGGCCAGAATTCTCTGTTTGAAAGGATGGGTGTCCTGAGAAGAGAGTTATAACAAATCTTGGCAAACATTTGTGCAAGTCACACAATTGAGAAGAAGGGGTGAAGCAGATCCAAATGGGGTCTAGAAGTAGTAAAACTCAAACTATTTCTACTTCAAATAGACATATAATCCACTCTAGCATCAGTCTCACCCAGCCACAGTATTTAGTTATTATATTTATGAGAAGAGGAAAAACAGCCATTGCCTTGTTACCTTTAACGTTCTCCTACATGTCCCCCCCTCACAGTCAGCCTGAGCTGCTATTTGCCCTTTTCTGTGAGGCTGGCAGAGACAGCCAAATCCCTGCTCAGGGCTACAGCACAGGGGTGCAGATGCACAAGGAGTCTGTAAATCATTTAAACTTTCATGAGGAAAAGAAAGAAAAAACCCCAAAACTACAGAAACTTACTACATTGTCACAAGTTTGTAGGAGGTTTGTAGTTTGGCAGAGGTACACGTGGTACAGCAGAGGTGAACAGCGTTGCTGTTCATGACACTGGTAAGACAGAAAAATGCAGAAGAATTTGAGAGGTTTGTAAAGTTCTGGTGGGGACAAACCCCACCACCCTCTGGGTAAGAGCTACCACACACGCAGATGCAACTGTTGGAGGGATTTCTTCCATTCTGGTAACCTAGGGGGGGTTGTGCAACCTGTTGTATCTTCTATTTTCCCCTCTTTTAAGATTACCGTTACTTTATTCTAAAAACTAAGGTTATTCCTATTTTGAGGCTACATATGCCTCCCATCAATTTCATTTTTGTAGAGTAACAAACAGAATGTAACCTTGGGTGACTAATTAGGGCTCTTAACCCATACGGTCTGCTCTCAGACAGACCTGCCGAGCTATAATGGATTTTAGTGAGGGCTGCCTGGATGTAGCTGAAGATAAAAGCAGGTCAAATGAACAACAGGAAAGGCCTAAGATTACCTTGTATGGATTTGCTGAGGCATGAGAGTGAAGAGCTAAGAGGGCTGAGCTCTCCACCACTCCTCTCATCAGCTACGCAGCATGTGTCCCTGCATCGGGTGACACAGTAGTATAGCTCATTTGTTCAGACTGGAACTGAATTTTCTCTGGCAGCTATGGGAACTGTAACTCCTTGATTTTTTAAGTGTCAGCCTTTTAAATACTAAAAAAATCCAACAATTTTATTGTAATAGTATTTATATTTCTACTATATATTAGCCTTGCCATAGATTTACATATAAACTACAGGTGAATTTATAACTACACATATATTAATTTATTCAAACACTATGTGTAAAGAATATTGAGACTGAAACATATTGAGACTCAGTCCCCCAAAGGGGAGATTGGTAAACCCACGGTTGCCAATGTAACCTTAGCTCAGGCTTCCTGCGCTATTCTTTGTGACAGTCTTTAACTGAGTGATTGCTGTTTTTACAGTAGGAAGTACTTCAATCAGCTCATTGCTATTTATCATTTCTTTTAGTTCCACCGTTGTTTCTGTGTGTTATTCAGTGTATACTATCCAAATAACCAGTCTGGCTACAGAATTTGGGAGTTTCTCCTGTCTTTCCACGGGGATCTTAGCCCCCAGAAAATAGTTTAAATCTGACAAAAAATCACATTTCTAGGCTTATGCTCAAAACCTAAGCCAAAAAAACAACCACAAACACTACCACTTTGAGTAGGTGAAGATCATGTTATAAAGATAACCTTAAATTTCAAACCTGGGACTCAATTTTTTTAAATGCAGGTGGTGGGTTATAAACAAACTTGGAAGAAGTCAAACATAAAAGTGAACAGAAGTTTCATCCCACAAAAGAACTACAACAAAAATACACAATCCTAACTACAGGCATCAATCTCTACCTCAAATAGCTAGACATACAAATAACGCATCTAGATTTACAGCAGTGACTTTGTGTTTTAAAACTCTGTATAGACATCCATATGATTTACATTATGAAACCCAGAGATTATTCCTTAGTAGACTCTCAGAGGCTTAAATCAATAAACATTATAGCCATTTTTAGGAGCTACCAATATTTATTAAACCTCCCAGTGGAGAGAATATATGTTTATGATGGCTCCTATCAGTGTGTGCACTATTTATGCTGCTAATGGACAAGGAAGACTGGCAGAAATTGCAGTCAGATGAAACAAGTTCTCTTTCTACTGTTTGTTGATAGCAGATTATTCTCACTTAACCAATTCTGTGATGCATTATTAGCTACTAGACTTAGCTGCTGGACTGGACAGCCTCTGGGCCTGGTGTCACTCTTTTGCTTGCTTCTTCTAAGTGATCCATTACTGTTTGCTTGGGCTGTCGGTTGCAAGAGGGTTTGTCCCCCTCTTCTCTCAAAGAGCTTGTCCTGAGGACTGTCAGGAGACGAGTTCTCTTACATGCTGATGTATTATTTCTGGCATAGGGGCCACGTGAAGCCAGTGCTTCAGGGGAAATCACCAGGGAAACCATAAGGACAGATCACTGAATCCAAATTCCTTCTCTAGTCCTTCAGGCTTCTTAAGGGAGTTCTGTGATCTAACTGATCCTTGCTAGTCCTGTTCCAGGTACTCTCCCCCTATATGCTTTTATCTGTACAGACACGAGTTTCTCTTTAAAGGTGCTCACTTGCCACACACCCTTGATACATGTTAGTATCCACATATACTCAATCCACCATGGGGATTCCTTACAATGCTCAGTCCTTTGAGCTTCGTATTAAAAAGACATGACCTACCCATTTGGCCAGATTCACTCTGCATAATAATAATAATAAAGTCTCCAGTGAATGACTGAACTCCTTTTTTCCTTCAAGAGTAGAGTCCAAGGGAGCAGAGCCCTGCACAGCTCATGGGCTCCATTTCCCCAAATCCAGTCATTCCAGTCATGAAATAGGTGGAGCTGACTACAAAGCAGAGATAATAGGACAACAAAGCAGCACAATTCATTGCCAGAACTCCACTAAATCATTATGGCAGATGAAATACAGACAAGAGACCACTGATATTGACATCCATAAATGTAAACACAGGGTGGAATATACCTTTAAAATGAAGACACAAGAATGACTCAGTCATCTCCTAAAGATGTGGTCCAAGCAAA
Organism: Balaeniceps rex; assembly: GCA_013401315.1. Classification (NCBI taxonomy): domain Eukaryota; kingdom Metazoa; phylum Chordata; class Aves; order Pelecaniformes; family Balaenicipitidae; genus Balaeniceps; species Balaeniceps rex. Next base: position 30,310 of record VYZW01061835.1, on the reverse strand, counting down.
ATGCAGGGGCTATCTGTGTCCTGTTGTAGTGTGTTGACAGGGAGGAGGGGGGAAGAGTCTCCCCACTCTGTGGGTTTGGACTTGGAGATGGAAAGCAGCTCCCCTCCTGCTGAGCTCAGCTGCTGCAACAGCAGAAAGTTGTTCTAAACACAGTGTGCTCTCATAATGTATTGTTTCTTTCTCCTAAATGCATTGCTTGTTGCTCTTTAATGTCTCCTTTTCATCATCCTTTTGGATATTGACCTTCCCTCCAATACCCACAATCTTGTGTGATCTTTCTCACTTGTGTAGAGTGAGTGCAAAATGTTATTCCATAAGAATGGCAGCATTTATCAGCCCTTATTGCTAGGTACCGGAGTAAAGAGAGGGGCAGATGAAGATTTTTATCATGCTTCTTAAGCAGGAGGACAACAAGATGCAAAACTGAGAAGACACAGTAAAACTCTTGTTACCCCTAGCATATCATGACTTTTTAAGGAAGGCCATGGCATCCTAATGCCATGTCCATCTCACACTGTCAGGTGTGAGAGGTGTTACAGGTAACACTTTGTTCTTGCCTCTGCCATGCGTCTCTGATAGCCTGCACTATCAGGGTATTTTCCCTTGCCAAAATCCACATCAAGCTCAGTAAACCAGATTTTCAGCTTTTTCCCCCCACCAAAGCCAGGGATCCAGAATCTAAGGCTGAGATCTGGCCAGATTTAAGCAAACATAAACAACAGTTCACACTGCAGGGCAGACCTTCTCCATCAGAAGATCCAAGCAGAAATAAAAGCTCTAGTTCAAATAATTTCAGCTTCTTTTTTTTCCACCAAGTATTATTTCTTAATTCTTCCTTCCTTTAATAGACACTTTCAGGCTTGCTGCAGGTAACTGGGTATGAACATGTTGGTTTTGAAGTGTGTTTACTTGGCAGGGAAGCTAAATAACCAGGGAAAGCTGTACCTTGCCCACCTACACCAGCTCTGTATCTGTCCCAGCATATTTATCCCTTCTATTATTTTTTTCTCTACCATTTCCCAAACAAGCACTGCTAAGTGCATGTCTCTGTAAAAGTCCTCCTTGTTCTATATTTGTCTGTATTGAAGTGTCATTGTCTTCTATTGATTTTAACTGATCTAAGTCTGTAAATAGCTGGCAATTGTGTTCTTCATTATTTACAGTTTCACCCATTTATAGTATCATCCATCTGTGATTTTTGTTTTTCCTTTCTTACTTTCTTTCCTATTTTTTTGACTTCCCAGAGCAAATTTTCTTCTTATTCTATGAACCCACAGAACTCTGCTAAAACAACAGTCTGAAGTTAAAATAGCATCATCAAATTCACGCTCAGTCTTTGAAGTATTCCTCACGCACTCTATACACTTACAGAAACTGCAGAAAACCTGGAAAAACTTGCTCCAGTTCACATAGAGTGTTTGTTATTAAGCTGATTAAAGTAACAAGCCACACACACTGTTCTTCTTTTGCATTCATCAAAAAAGTGGCATTCATCAGCATTTTTCGCCCCTTAAAATATCCCCAACAAAATATGATTTTGAAATTTTAGCAGCTTTTGAAACAAAAGACGTAATTCTTATTTACAGGTGCTCAAATGTAAAAAAAACATGTTTACTCCTACACAGTTTTTATGGCAGTGTGAGAGGACTACAAATTAATCAGCAGCATTGCAAAGGATCTGTCTTGACCTTCTTTATAAGGAGCTCCCCAAATAAGATCAAGAGGCCTAAAAACAAACAAACAAACAAACAAAAAAATCAGGTTCCTCAGAGTGGAAGCCCTGATAATTACATCGTCATTAGGAAAAACAACTATTGCACAATCACAAAATGACAAGCACCTGTCTCACACTCCCTCACAGACTGTCCTCGCCTCTCTTCTGCATTTCAGCCAGCTCCAGTGACCACTGGGATCTAAGTAAGCCTTGCCATGGCTCCAGGAGGCCTTTCTAGGGAAGGAGGGTTGGCTTCCTCGCCACCACACCTGGGCCCCTGGCTCCATCCTTCCCCTGCACCACCTACCTGCAAGGCAGCTCCCAGCCCCAGGCTGCTCCTGGTCCTACAACAACGGCTCTCCAGCACCACCCCAGCCTTCCCTTAAAGCAGAATAACAAAAACTGCAACTGCAGAAGTAAAAATAAAAATTCTATCTATCCAAAAGGGGAGCAATGGTCTCATTATTTGGAAACTGAAATGTTCCAAAGATTTTTAAAATTTTCATTTCCTCCTCATTACCAACAAATGTGATTCCAATGACAATTTAAATTATTTTAATTTTATTTCAATAGATCTGTTCACCTTTTTTTACAGAAACTTTGGGTATGTTAGAATGCCTCAAAAGGAAAAGTAATACAGTTTTGCCACTTGTAGAAATATTAAAGCATTTCAGCTCAAGCAAGGAATGAAATTGTACACAAATCTGCTATGTTCAGTAGCTTAAATAAGGAATGGTAAGGAAAAGTGGGAAAACAAAAGTTTAACTTCTCAAAATATTCCACAGAGACTTCACTAAGGAATTAATTGCCACAAACTGAATTTTTACCTTAAAGGCTCACAGGAGGAGATCTACAGTATACCAGGAGATCTAGCTATGCAGGATGACTGACCCATTTATTGATTACTTAAATGACAAAGTAGAAACCTTGGCCCATGCTTTCTCTGGAGGTTACCTTGTCCCTAAGGCTTCTCTGCCTGAGACACACAGAGAAATACTTCGACACTGGGGTTGCAGCTAATACAGCTCATGTCCTTCACCTCCTGTTTAAACCAGGCTGGCCCTGTAGATCAGCTTTTCTTCTCCCTGCAAAGAGGAGCAATGGCACAGCACTGAGCGTAGCCTTGACCTATTTCCCAGGGCAGCTAGGCTGATTTGAAAATCATGTGAAGAACAGGGGGAAAGGCATAGCACATGTGGGCTTTACAACAAGGAGTTCCATGTTCAGGAACAGAAAACACTAAAAATTGTTTACATTGGCTTTATAAAAAAATACAGGTTTGGAGGTTGAAGAAAGTAATTTTCTTTAGTAGAATAAATTCCTTATGATTACAGAAAGTAGAGCTCCAGTAAATAAACCAACGCCTCTCAGTGGATTAATAAAAATGGAAAACAAAGCACACCAAAATCATGCCTCAGAAATTACTTTGTTCTCATTATGTGCAAAGCAGGTTAATCTCTCCCACATATTGTATAAAAGCCATAAATTTTGCCAAGCTTTCTTGAATGCTGTGGAACAACTTTCTGGGAACCAAATAAATAAATCCAATCAGTACGAAATAAGTCAGTCCGTTCTCCATCATCGTGGACGGGGAGAGGACTATGTCTTGGATGCAGGCAAAGCACCCAGCGGGTGCAGAGCTGGCCATGCAGGCTGGGGCAGCACGGGCCAGCTGCGGAGCTCAGATCTGGCAAATAACCCTGGCTCTCCCAAGCTTGCTCTGTGCTTCACCCCCATTGCTGGTGGGTGTCCCTGTGCTTGGATGAACAGGGGAACATGGCTCAGGGATCACTCTGCAGCAGCTGCTCTAGGTCTGGGAGCAACAGTCTTATCTATTATTCAGATAATGGATAGCTTGCGAAAGACTAGAACAACCAGAAGAAGAGGAGTGGTCTGTCAGCACTTTGAAATGGTTTTTCACTGTTGTGCTGTAACAGAAAGTTATTTTTGGAAGCCAGAATTTTACTCCTTACCTTTACCTGAAATGGATTTTCACTGCCGTGTTGTAACAAGAAGTTGTTTTTGGCAGCCAGAATTTTACTCCTTACCTTTACCTGTTGGTTATAAGGACCATGTATGACAGTTTTATTATGATTATACTGACCCAAAACTGTCTTCTGTTTAAAAAGAAAGATATTTTTAATAGATATTTATATAATAGATAAATAAAACCAAAATGTCAGTAAACAGATAAATTATAAATGAGATTTAATCATTAATATTCACTCAACTAAATGGATCTGTACCCCGAGAACATCATTATTTGGTGTTCAGCACTTGTATATGACAGGTTTTTATTTACTTAAGTACTTGTGCCTACAGACCCCAGCTGAGTTGTGGGGGTTTTACTGCCCTAGGGAATGTATAAAGACACAGAAAAAGACAGTCTCTCCCTCTCAGGGAGGTTACAGTCTGAGAAAATACATCAAGTGCAGAACAGAGGTGCACAGTGCACTCTTGTGCCTTTCCAGCATATGAAGAGTAGCTAAGAACTTAGCTGAAAAACAGCATGAAGCTTCAAAAAGCACCCAGTATGCCATGGGGTGCATTTCTGCAAGACAACTCTCCAAGGAAACTGGTAGCAACCGGGGGAACCAATGATTACAACCACAACACCTCTGCAGATCAGTCCCGTGTCCCATGTGCAGGACCTGTTGCTGACGAGGGCAGGGTCTCAGCTGGCTCTGTGGACAGATGAAAGTATGGATGATGCTGTAAAGGTTAAACGGAGATACGATTTCTGATGGAAGTCATGGTTTCTGATGTAATTTGAAATACGTCAATAATTATCTTGCAGATATTTGGAGAAAGAAAATTACTTAGATGACTTTATTTTCCTGAAATGGCCTTTCTCATCCCAAGTAAACATGTATCATTTTATAAAAGTTACACCTGACCAGTACTTTTAATTACATTTGTTACATATAATTACATTCAAGTCTTCGCCTTCTGTATAAAATACATCTTTTTCTTTCTAAGTCATAGTTTACACATTATTGTATTTATGTTTAAATCTAGCTCTGCTGGCATTTTGTTCAACGCTGCATGAAGTGAACATAATCAAGAATCAACATCAAGGGTTTTTCTTGACTGTTTAAACAATATTTAAAGGTAGCTTTGCCAAAATTGTCAGCAACTCCTTATTCAGTAACGTTGAAATTGTAAAACTATCATAAAGGCAGCATCATCAGAGACATAAATGGGCTCAAAAAGTGCACAATACAGAAAAAAAATCTAATTACAACTCCAAATCTCTTGATATTTGTCCATTCAAGTTCTAAAGTCCAAAAACTCAAAAGCTGATGCTAGTATCTAAATTCAGAATGCTACCCAAGAGAATAATACTCTTCAATGCTTCTATTTGCAGACATTTTGTGAATATAACCAGTTTTCCACTTCTATGTTTTTAGCATTACTTTTTAAACAACACAAAATGGGAAGTAAAAATAACCCTGGCTCCATTATGCAGCAAATGCAGGCAGACCTTTAATTTCAGCATGACTCCATAGCAGAAGCTGTCCACTGGTGTCCCTATACAGCCCTTTTTGCACAATCAGGCTTAAATTAGTAAAGACATACGATGCATTAAGCCATGCTCAATACACTGTTCAGGCTTGAAAGTGCCTAATGTTGAGTAAAGTTTCCCACCAGCTGTTTTTGTGCTATTTGTTTTGTGCTCTCATTTGAACCATTACATAATGAGTTGAAATGAAAAATTGGCACATAGAGGTATAATGGTTTGTTTTCTAGCGAAAAAGCAGTGTATCATTTGATTTCATAGAGGCAGAATAAAACAGATCTTTAATTTAAATTGAAAAACAAAGAGGGGGTATGGTAAATGGCTTTGTAGCACCATCACCTTCAGGAAGTATTCTTATACTGTGAAGACAGGTCTTCATCACACCAGTGTCATAATTAATGATTTAGCTAAATCAACATATTTCTGCCTGAATTATCATAGCCTAAAGCCATTATGTACGCTGACTTACTGCAACATATGAAAAGGAGGGGAGAAAAATGGTAACTGATATGTTGTATACCATTTTTGATTCCAAAGATATCCAAGAATGCAACAAAATGTGTGTAATATCTAATCAGACAGATCAAATGAATGTGCATGCACACATACACAGGATTTTTTGCAACAGCACTAATATTTTGCCCATTGCATACTTGTGCACACACAGAAATGCAATCTCCTCTGAGACAGAAAAGGGAAGCATGACAATTAGTACGCATAACAAGTGCCCCAGTTATTAGGCTCTCACTGAGGTATTACAGAAACGGGCTGCAGTACCACCAGCTGGTTTTGAAAAGCTTTGCTGGTGTTTGGGAAAAGGGCTGAATGTCTCCTTCCAGGAGAAAACTGGTGGCTAAGATAGCATCAGTAAGTCCATTAAGCTTCTGGGAGAGAGTTAAATCTTACCTCTCCTTTCCATGAACTACTTCAAGTGGGTTCCTCCTCACTATGCCGGCTTCTGTGGATTCCCCTTCTTTCCCTGCTGTGTAAAGGGAACATCAGTACCTAACCTCGCTGTTGCAAAATTCACTAGTGGCCCAACCTCATGTGGTGGCAGACTTTCACATCAGAAAATGTCAGCTACACAACTCATCCATGCCATAAACTGTGCAACTCCCACAGTGGTCCAACAGTAAAAGGTGAAAACACAATCTTCAGTTAGCATTGCTTGAGCCTTTTGTCAGTAAGACACAGGAGTTTTCAGCCTTTGGTCACTGCAATGGGACTTTCACCACCATCTACTTTCATTATTCTAATCTCTGTGGGAGACAGATTATATGCAGGATGAAAACAAATCTATTTTTAATAAGAGGTAAGTCCAAGAGCCAGGGACCCTTAGTAAGTAGAAAGGCCCAAGGGGATGGAGCTGCCATGATAAATTAATCTTACCATGTGGCAAGTGAAAAAATAACTTTTTTTTTTTTTATGCTGCCTAATCTTAGCATATATGTGTTTTGCCTAGAGGTGAATGTGGGCTTAGTCTGAGTCTAACTCTTAGTGCACATACATAACACAGGCTTTTGGGACAGGGAGAGGCAAAGAAGTCACCCAGAAATTACAGTGGGGCTTAACTTAAACACAAAGCAAGTCGAATGGGACCCTTGGAGCTGGATATGCCTCTGGCAGCATAGCAGGGACAGGAAAGATGGATTCATTGCCCACTCACACTCACCTGAGCATAGCTTTTAAAATGAAACAAAACCAGTGGTTTCATTTCCCTCCCTCTCTGACAGATAAGGAGCCCAAATGATCTGTGCGGTCAATATTTGTGTGTAGTGATACCAATCTTCAGTATATCTAAAAGTAGTCACCAGTGGGAAGCATGCATTCAGACTCAGCGGAGAAACATTATCCAAGTAGACACTATCTGTAACCTCATTTCCAGGGAATTACATTTTATTTCAAATCTTTGAGCACTGTTGGGGGTAAGAACACTCCAGATCAGGTAGAGGGACATGACACTTTTTTTAAAAATAAAGAGGTCAGAAATTCTTCAACATCAGTTTCTATGTACTCAACACCCTCTTTTTTATTTTTAATCACCAGCCAGGCAGGCACTTTTACTGGTAACATGTCCACACAGGTTTCCTTGGCATCCCTCAAATCCTGGCGGCGCTATTATATGTGAATGCTGCACTTTTCCATCAATGGACAAACTACTCTGTTTCCACTCCTTGTAATATTACACCCTCAGAAGACACTTTTGTTGACTGACAGGCATCTCTTTCTTCTTCTCCTTCCTTTTACTGCACTGGGATAGGAAGCCTGCACCTCATGAGGGTTAATAATGCTGATTTTCCCACATACAGAGTTAAAAAGCAGTCCCATGGAAGGAAAACTTTCTGCAAGGGAAGACTAGTTTAAAAATACAAAATCCCAGGAAAGAGGAATGTGGAAAAGTACTTCAGCACCTTAGTTTAAATTCAGCCCTGTAAAAGCTCACATGAAATATTCATACTTTAATGTCCACAAAGTAGTTTAATCTGATCTGCAGAATCACAACTCTGGCAGGATAATATGTCCCATGGCCATACAAAATGCTGAAGTGAGCAGAATATGTCCATATTCCTCTGCCAGAAAAATTCTGACCTGCAGGCTCTGGTGCAAAGCACTCACTAAACACCCTGTATAACTATTTAATATATGTGCCCTCTGGAAATGCTGAAGGCTTTTCTCCTTAGGCATCTGTCTCTGATCCTAGCCATGGACACTGTTTCTTTGTTCAGTGCCCTTATGAATAGAAGCGTTAAGATCCAGAAAAATGGCTAGCAGCATCACAGTCTATAGTGAAGGCCAGTGATTCTCCAGATTATATATCTGGAGAATATTTATATTATATTATATTATATTATATTGTTATATTATTATATCCTAAACATAATCATGTGGAGAAATCCAACTACAGAACTTCTGAGTTCCTCAAAACACTTTGTCTGTCATCACTCCATTGAACCGACACTATTTATTTGCTTTTGAAAGCAACTCTAATTGATTTATCTGTTGCTCAGAATAACACCATGATAAATAAATTATCACTTAAACACGATGGATTACTAACATTTCCTTTTCTAATTATATTTATGACATATTACTAGGACTTGCTTCATTTAAAAGCTTACATATGTTTTCCTCATCCCTGTAATCTAATCTAAGGTGCAAACCCTGGATTTGTGCCAGTAAACCCCTTTGTTAATATACTGCTGCACTAGCAGAGTCCATCTGGAGTTACTGTTCTGCTTGATGTCACATGGCAGATCCTACCTGCACAGAAGATGAAAGGGCATTCAAGGCACGTATCTAGGGATGACAGTTTTCTTTGTGATGAACCACAGAGTCACAGCTTGTTAAGTAAGACTGCGACAGTGATAAAAGACAAAGCCATCATTTTATAGCAGAATATGGCCTATCTGTACATGACAAGCCATACTATCTCTGCTCACACATGCTGACATCTCATAATGCCTTCTCCCAAGTGCCGGACAGAAATAGTCCCTGAAGACAGCACCACTAGAGAGTAATAGCATACTGCTTATCTAGGAGCAAATGAATGGAAAAAACCTGAAGTGTACAATGTGTCCCTATTAACATCACAGATAAAGGGACCTTTCAGTTTAAAGTATTTTCTATTTTCATTAGAGGTTCAACAGGTTTGGAATCAAACAATAAGGACAATTAAGTTCCTTTCATTGTAAATTATTTTGACTCTTTCAATTATTTTTTTTTAAAATGTTGAGGGTAAATTTACAAAAATCTGTTGGGAATCCTCTTTTTTGGAGGCCTGTGCATCCCTACTGTGCATGCAGTCTTACACTGTACTTAACATTCTTCACACTTGACATCTTCCCAGACTGTCCAAGCATCACTAGCTGGTGCTCACAGGCTCCCAAGCCTGCCCTGCAGGGTGAAAGCCCATGGGAATGTAGGTTATGGCGAGAGGTTAACTGCCAGGCACCTCCCAGAGCAGGTGGCGTAGGGGGACAGGGAGGGGACACTGTCAGCAGAGGTGGCAGTAGGGAACTGCGGGCAATGGGAAGGCCTGGTGGCTTCCTGGGAAGGAGAGATCAGGGAAGGGCCATCAAGAAGGAAAAGATTTAGCTTGAAAGAAGAGTGAACTATGTAAAAGGGTTACAAACCTGCAGGGGAGCATAAAGAAAGAGAAAATCCCTTTTGCCCCTAAGGATACTTCTCAGTTAAGTCAGGCCCTTCTCTTGGTTTTGGCCCAAGCCTTTTTGTATTCCACACACAAAAGCTTTAACAATATATTGACGCTGCTATTGGTAGAAATTGCAACCCACCTGAATCTGGGCAGAAATTAACCCATCTGCTGTAGTGATCCATATGAAAACCTCTGGCTTCCTACACTCGAACAAGGACAGAGTATCTCTCCTGCAAGTGCGGCTCAGAGGGGCAGGGGGGAACAGTGCAACATCATAAAAAAATGAAGAGATATTCCCAGAGATAACCCTTGGTGGCTGTGAAATTAGCGATGATGCCACAACGCCAGGGCTGCTTATCAGCAAGATGCTGTAAATGGGGTTAACATGGGTGTTCAGACTGAGTACCAATCACATGGGCTAACCTGAGAAGTATGCCTAGTGCTGTTGTTCATTTGAGATGCATTGGCCAGGGCTTGTAAGTCTTTAGGAGTGCCAGTGAAAACCTGCCTGCCACTCTCCTCTCGAGTTGCATGCTACACACATCTCCCTTTCCTACTGTACATGCAATCACCCCCCTCACTGAATCCTTCCACCTAGCACAGCCAAACATCCTGTTCTCACTTGCAGTGTAACCTACCCATAAATACCTGCAAAAGTCACTGGTTAATCACCTTCAAAATCTTCCTCAGCGACACCTACAAAATGCTGACAAAGGTTAAGTAGCTCATGTCTTAAGACTGCTGCCTATCATACTGACCAGCATTGCTTTTACTATTTGCTTGTACCCTCCCCATCTGTTGACTGAATGTCTCTTGTTTTCATATGTAAATATTAAATTCTTTGCTATAGTTGTAATATACATAAGCACAATTAATAACAGCAACATTAACCAAAGTATTCAATAGTAAGCCTCCTGATGGTCATTTATATTGCTATTATAGTTAGCTCAGAGTTTCTGATTTGTGTCACAAATTTCATTACATAGATTGATTGATTTTTTTCCCATAATTGTTGACATAATCAAATAGAGACTTTTTCAAATTTCCCCTTGTCCTGGTTTCAGCTGAGTTAGAGTTACTTTTCTTCCTAGTAGCTAGCATAGTGCTGTGTTTTGGATTTAGCATGAGAAGAATGCTGATAACACACTGATGTTTTAGTTGTTGCTAAGTAATGCTTAGACTAGTCAAGGACTTTCTTTTTCAGCTTCCCATGCTCTGCCAGGTGCACGAGAAGTTGGGAGGGGGCACAGCCCAAGATAGTTGATCCAAATTGACCAAAGGGCTATTCCATACCATATGACGTCATGCTCAGTATATAAACCGAGGGGAGTTAGCCGGGGGGCAGCGATCGCTGCTCGGGGACTGGCTGGGTGTCGGTCGGCGGGTGGTGAGCGGTTGCATCACTTGTTTTCTTTTCCCTGGATTTTGTTTGTCTCTCTCGTTCTCCTTTTCATTACAATTATTATTATTATTATTATTATTATCATCATTATTATTATTACTATTATTATTATTTTATTTCAATTATTAAACTGTTCTTATCTCAACCCGTGGGTTTTCTTGCTCTTGCCCTTCTGATTCTCTCCCCCATCCCACCGGGGAGGGGGAGGGGGAGCGAGCGGCTGCGTGGTGCTTAGTTGCCGAGTGGGGCTAAACCATGACACCCCTCGTCTGGGCTCTGGATTTTAAAACCTATATTGACACTCAGGTTTCAGTACCTTTATCTCCATTTATATATTTAAAGTACCTTCCTCACCCTCCTAAAAGCCACTTCCTAAAGCAACCTCGTTCCATTCTCATTTTCATGACTTCCTTTATGGGTTTTCTCAGACCTGGAACCCTCCTGTCCTTCCTCTGATTTTGTTTTGCAGGAATCTCTCTCTACTAAAGGAAACAACAAAATTATATTCAAAGACAAAATGTTTCAGAAATAAACAACCCCTAAAACATTTCAGGCACTTCACCTGATACTTGACCATACTTGACCATATAAGTCATACAGAGCATATATACATGACATAATGGATGTGGTACACAGAGTTGTAATGATAACAGATTAGAAAGCTCACATAATACAGTGCTATTGCAGCTGGAATCCCACAATCCGCTACACCTCAGCTAACAAATGCTGTGTCTCAGCTTCCTATGAGCTTGGACAGTTTCCAGTTCCAGACCTACCACCACTCACAACTAATTTGATATCTCCACTCCTTCACTGGTGCAGTACAGATACAGCCACAGTTAGCCTGATGTAGGTCTCCATCCTGTAAAGTCTTAGGTATGCTTTTACCTGACTATTAAGGATATGCAATGCTTTATCTCTTCTAATTTTACTATGGGTAATGGCCATGTTTTTGAAAGTTATCAATCCTGAAGTTGTGTGATCATGTGAGAGTTCCAGTTTTCATTTGAAGAGAAACTCTTTAATGTTTAAAGAAGAATGTTCAAAAATCTGAATTCATATACAGAGAACTTTTTTTTTTTCCCTGATTTTTCATCCATTCTAATGGTTTTTGGATACCCTGTTCTTGATGTTTTACAACTGGAGTTAGCTCTATTAAAGTACTTTGTTGGCTTGAAGCAGACTGAATTTTTAGCTTGTAAACTCATTACAAAGATCATTTTTTATTCATACGTTCTGAGCATAGGCATAAATTACAAGTGTCTTCCAAACATCAAATTCTCAAGAATATGCATTTTTTGATAATCCATTTTGAAGTCATAGAATCATAGAATCATTTGGTTGGAAAAGACCTTTAAGATCATCGAGTCCAACCATACCTGTCTACTACTAAACCATGTCCCTAAGCGCCTTGTCAACCCATCTTTTAAATACCTCCAGGGATGGTGATCTGACCCAGGGAAGTCCCTGGGCATCCTGTTCCAATACTTGACATGCCTTTCCATGAAGAAGTTTTTCCTAATATCTAATCTAAACCTCCCCTGGTTCAACTTGAGGCCATTTCCTCTTGTCCTATCACTTGTTACTTGGGAGAAGAGACCAACACCCACCTCGCTACAACCTCCTTTCAGGTAGTTGCAGAGAGCGATAAGGTCTCCCCTCAGCCTCCTCTTCTCCAGTTCCCTCAGCCGCTCCTCCTAAGACTTGTGCTCTAGACCCTTCACCAGCTTCATTGCCCTTCTCTGGACATGCTCCAGCAACTCAATGTCTTTCTTGTACTGAGGGGCCCAAAACTGAACACAGTACTCAAGGTGCGGCCTCACCAGTGTCGAGCACAGGGGAAGGTTGACTTCCCTGGTCCTGCTGGCCACACTATTTCTGATACAAGCCAGGATGCCGTTGGCTTTTTTGGCCACCTGGGCACACTGCTGGCTGATATTCAGTCGGCCATCAACCAATACCCCCAGATGCCTCTCTGCCAAGCAGCTTTCCAGCCACTCATCCCCAAGCCTGTAGCATTGCATGGGGTTGTTGTGGCCCAAGTGCAGGACTCGGCATTTGGCCTTGTTGAACCTCATACAATTGGTCACAGCCCATTGATCCAGTCTATCCAGATCCCTCTGTAGAGCCTTCCTACCCTCAAGCAGATCAACACTTCCACCCAGCTTAGTGTCGTCTGCAAACTTGCTGAGGGTACACTCAATCCCCTCATCCAGGTCATTGACAAAGACGTTAAACAGAACCAGCCCCAATGTTATAGCTTATCTGTTTTTTTCTAGTCAAACCATTATATGATTTTGAAATTGGAATGGCCAAATTTTTTTATGAAGACAATCATCATTTCACCTGAAAAAGAACTTTTTTTAGAGATTCATAAAGTATAGCTCGCTTTTCCCTGGAGTTTTTAAGCTTTCTGCACACTGTGGTTCCAGTCTGGATTACAAGTGCCAAAATGCCACAAAAAACACTGTTCCCTCAGTATTTTTGGCTTAGTGAGAGACAGAAAGTGCTGAAAATTTTGTAAGAAAAAAAGCCATAGTGAGAATTCCCACTTAGCTGTTAGATCAAAAAGGCTGATTAAGCACAGGAGGTTTGAGGAAGTTTTTCAAACTGAACTGATGTTATAAATCTGCTGAATTTTGCTGATCAGTTTAGTAAACTGATAGAATACTGTCTCGTGTGTGATCTATTTTAGTATTTTGGGAGGGCTTTGTGTATATTTAGAATGGGATAGCCTGAAGCCTAAATCTGGCCTCAGTGACCTTTGCTGTTGGGCGAGTATGAACATGCAGACAATATGCTTATTGACGAGTGGACCCTGCCGTTGCCATCGTTGTTAGCTACACATTCGTTTGTCTTGTCAAGCAGCACCTAAAGTTACACAGGAGAGTGACAGAAGTTAGAGATGCTTCCCATGCAGGTCAGGAGCTCCAGGCTCTTCCTGTGGCTCTTGCTGAGGCAGAGGCTGCCACAGTGGTCAGATTTCACTCTGCCCGACATAGCACAGGATCTGGGAGGCTGAATTTGCCACACCTTCTATGGCAAGGCACAAAGAAGCAATCTGTAATACCAGAACACTTTGTTTAACAGGGACACAGGATGGAAGAAAGGCATGTACTAGAAGCAGTGGAGGACTGCGTTTGGATGCTCAAATCAGTCTAGTATTTCCCACTCTTCTGTTGTTTCTCCATACAAGGTGTTTCAGGTTCACTGCCAACCTGGAGCATGAGCAACGCTGAATCTCAGGAAGACTTGCCACATGCCTCAGGAACAACCACTGGAATACGATTAAGGTGACTCTGGTCATTCCTTTACCTTGATCCTGATCACATAGGTTTTCTTTCCAAAACATGTCTGAATACTCCAAAATGCACACAAGGTTTTTTTTTTTTATACAGCAACATTGATCAGAGTTTGTGAATTTGCAACACACTAGTTACCCACGTAGGCGCTCAATGCACAGTGAATGTGAGATAACCTCCTCCATGTCAAAAGCTAAGGTGTGAACTTATGGAGGCTTTTCGGAAGTGGAGTAAATTACTTCACACTTATTGCTGGCTAAGAGAATCTGCAAAAGGAGATAGTACGGAGTAGCTTATGAGCTTTAAATTCACACTTCGAATTTTTTTCTTTATGGTAACTTTTCATTTAGAGAAGCATTCAGACATTTTGCTTCTGAGAGTCTTAGTTCAAAAAGTGTTCAGTCTTTTAAAAAATGTAATGTAGTGCTCCTGTATGTTCTTCTGCAATCCCTCTCCTTCATAAACTGAATTACACACTTTTCAGGTAGTTCTGATACAAAATAACAAATAGAAATAATGCATGTATCCAGAGGTAATAAGATGAGACAGTTCTCTTGAAAAATAAATACAGTGTTAACATGGGTCATTGACATATGTTACAGACAATTGAAATATAAGGAAAGTTTAGTTTTAGTGTATTAACAATACCAAAAGTCTTATGCAACTTCTTATAGTTTAGGTCTTGCATCTTGCCTGGCACCTTGTCTGGCTTCCAGCCTTTAATAAGTTCAAAACCAAGGGATCTTGCCTCTTGAAAAGCAGGAGCTTCTGAAGCCAGCCCTCCCTGGCACACTGGGAAGAAAGCAGCAAGAGAAGAAGTTCCCACCAAATCCTGCTGTCATTTCAGATGCACAAGAATTTTTAAAAGCAAGAATCTTGAGCCATGGAATAATTCAGGTCAGGATGGACCTCAGGAGGTCTTTAGTTGAATCTCTTGTTCAAAGCAGGGTCAACTGTGTGATCAGACCAGATTGCTCAGGGTTTAATCCAGTCTGGTCTTGACAACCTCCGGGGTGGAGACTGCACAAAATCACCTGCAAAGCAGCAGGCTTGTAGCCATATTTTAAAATGTTTCATTCAAATTCCCCCTTCATTTAAAGTGCTCAAGGAGGTGGGGTGCTAGTGAACTTGCCAACCTTTTTGATATGAAATCTGCTGAAGCATAGGGGAAGTGAGAATGCTTATTTAGAGAAGGTGTCCTGGGCTAGAAAGCACAAGTTACAGTAAACTAGGTAAAGCAAGACTCTTTCAGAGTCTTCAAAGGATCAACAAAAAAGTAGCTTCATCACTTTCCACAAGGTCCTAATACAAAGCGTTTTGTCCAAAATTTGAAGCTTTTCACCTAGCAATAATCTTCCTGTAAAAACTAATTTCTATAGACACAGACTTTGGTTAAAGATAAAAGATCAGCCAATCGGATAGAGCTCTGTGACTCTAAGCAGAAAATAAGAAATAAAACTCAGTAAAAAAAAAATACCTTGAATTTCTTGTAATTCTCTCTTTCAATTGCAATGCTGTATTAGATTGCTATAGGTATGAAGTCCTTTAAATATGATCACATACAGCATAATTTGAGGTGTTTAACTGAACATTGATCAACTGGTATTCTTTTAAAAAACATTCTTTGCAAGCTCATCTTTGTTACTTGATACCTGATTTTCCAAAGTGCTGAGCACCTGCAGCTCCCACTGGCTTCGTTTGCAGTAACTGCATTTACCCAGGAAATCAGGTCAGATCACACTCATACTCACGTGGCAAGGCCACAGTTTTCAGTGGAAAACTCTACGTTTTGAAGACTAGGGTGTTTTTTACTTTTCTACACTTCTGCTAAGAAGTGTCTATTTGTCCAGAGTAGATGCTGGAGCCATGTCCTTTTAAGCTGCCAACATCCCAGATCAGTTCCCAAGCTCATCTAGTTAGAGAAGAATGAGGGTTGTCATGCTGGAAAGTACCTTAAAAATAGGGGTCTGGTACAGGGCCTAACCCCAGCTCCCCGGTTATTCCCTTCTGTAAGCCGATAGCAAGGAAAAATAAAATATGAACAGGTGCTTGCTTCTGCCCTGCTCTGGCTTCTGGCCAGACAGTCTGAGCAGGTGTGATATAAGCAGCCACCCCTTTCTAGGGGTACAGACACTTATTCACAGGAACAGGGGGAGTGAAAGAAAAAAGCTAAAAGATTTAGGACTCCGAAAAGTACAATTTCTTCTTAGAGCTGCCTACAAGGCAACACAGCTTTTCACCTATCCGTATGCAGAGGCACCATCTAAAAATCCATACTTGTGCTACATAATCTGAAGCACTTGGACAAACCGTGGTAGCGCAGAGAGGTCCTTGTTTCAGTGACTCTGCAGAGAGTAATTGGAGATTAGAAAAATAATTATACATTGGAAAAAGAGTGTATATGGCATTAATTGAGATTATAGAAAGCTAACTATGTCTGGGGCTAAAAAATGGTGTTATCCCAAATTCTCATTAATAGCATCCAATTACTGTCTGTGGTTATATAACTGTTCATCTCACTATGTGGCCACTTATTGCTGAAGTCGGTTGCTGCTCAGCATAAATCGCACAGAGCACAGTGTGTAAAGGCATTAATGGTGTTTACGTTGCATTTTGCAGTACAAGGATAAACAAAACATATTCTGAAACAAAATTAAAGTTGGGGGGAGGGGTTATTCCAAAAAAATTTTGTTAATTTCGTATGTTGTAAAATTAGCTCAGGGTTGTTTTTTTTTTGTAGCAAACACATATATGACTGTCATGGGGCATAAAAGAAAGTAAACATTATCTGGTTTAAATGTGTAGCAAAAAACAGTACACTATCACATAAAACATACTATTAGTTTTAGAGGGTTTTTTTCCCCTGAATGCTATACAAACCAGAAAAACCTTACAGAGATCAAAGTGCCCATCATGAGAATGGGGGAACTTTTACTGAGGAGTCTGTGTGTGGGCACTGGCCAAACAAAGTGTCGATGAGCCTCTGCTGATAAGAACGAGCCGAGATAAAGCAGGCAGAAAGATCTGTGAGTCAGTAAATACTGCAAACAACAATCATAGCAGGTCAGGCAATTACCAGAAGAAGAAGAAAACACCGATAAGTCCATCAAATAAAATGTGATCCTCTCATAAGCCATGGACATGAGAGGGAATGGCGGTAGACTAAAGCTGGAGTTCACAGGATATTAACCTTACTGAATGGAGGGCTGACAATTGCTGTTGCATCAAATCCAACAAACAACCTGTTTGTACAGAAAAATACCTATTTCTTTTGTAGAAAGGAAAACAGAGTGAGTAGTAAAGCTACTGTGAGAACCAAGGAAGCAAAATCAATGAGCCAAAACATGAGGGAACAGTTGCAAATTGAAACAATAAACAGAAGAGTTATGAAAGACCAAAACCATAGACTGAAGCAGCAGGAAAAAAAAAAGACTAGGTTATAATGATTTCTGAGGGGATGGTTTTTCATTTCCTTCCTGGTTAATGGCAAGATTTCATTGACCCCTGCTGGAGGAGGATCAGGCTTCTTAAGACAGAAACAAAAATGGCTGAAAAAGGACAAAAAGTAGAACAAGTACTGAAAGGATTCAGTATGAAGAAAAGAGCCAATAAATAACTCTAATTCTTCCCCCATCATAGACAGAACTTCTGCCTATGTTGGAATAGAGATTTCGATTTGTTGTTATCTACTGAAAGATATTCATTTAAGAAAAAGTCACCACAGGGGTTTTTGTCATAAAGAACAAAACATCCAACAACTCATTCTCACAATAATAACAGTTCTTAATCCACAACACACTACCTGCAGTCTGAAAGTACACAGCTCCTTTGGAAGTGTTTGTGAAACACAAACTGCTTCCCAGAATGTCATACATAAAGGTAGTCCTAAGGAAATAGACACTAGCTGATATTTGCTGGCATTCAGCTTAACTGCTGAAGTTATCCACGTAAGGAAAAGGAAAATGCCCCCTGATTTATGAAAATGAGCATATATCATGAGTAACAATAAATAGATAGTCAAAGTGAGATTTCTGGGAACAACCCAGACACTCAATTTTATCCAAAATATTTGTTTGATGAGCCCTGAC
>VYZW01061826.1:478-26510 GCA_013401315.1 Balaeniceps rex | reverse complement strand
TTTTACAACAGATTTTACAATCTGAACTCAGATTTTACAACTCCCTAGCCAAGGCTTGTTACAAAAAGAGCATCTTTCATCAATACTGAATGCCTCCAATCGCATTGTTTTTGTGCTGGGGGAAACCAATTTTCCAGTGTAACCTTTGACGACAGTGAATTGATGAGGGGCTGATATTGGAAAAGTTATGAACTTCTTCTTTTGCCAATCTCTATTGTGACTCCTGGGAAAATAGGTCAGCAATTTTTCATAGGGATGTTCTAAGGACAGATACATGAAAGATTATAAGATGCTCAGATACAAACGTATAAGATAGCAAATGAAAGCCAAAGTGTAATTGGAATTCCACAGCAAATATTACCAGCATTGTATTTCCTGTGTATTTTTCTGCTGCAACCAAGGATACCTGATATTTCTCTTGAAGCCCTAGCTCTTGCATTCATGTGTAAGTGTGAATTTCAGCTTTCAACTTCCAAACACCAACATATTAGAAAGAAAGGGTTTTTAGCATCTGCTACCATATTTTAAGTACAAGAGAAGAAAGACCTGTAGCTTTGTCTTTGCAATGCTGGTAAATACTTTGTGCCTGTTTTACTTACCAGAAGGTTACACAACATTAGTGCAGAATGAAAATGTCATGCCAGGCAGAGAGACAACTGTGGCTTCTGTACAAATTCTTTCCACACTATAAATATAGATCTTCCCCCGTAATTGCAACACAATCTTGATCTGCCTGTGGTGATAAAGGAAAAAAAAAACCTGTTTAATTTAATTAGAGTCCATTTGAAAACCTAGTAGCATGAAATAATTTGATATACAGAAATAACCCTCACCAGCTACAGACACCATTTCATTGTGTCTTATCTTGGGATAACAGTAACACTTACATTTCAGACCTTAAACTGTATAAACAGTGTGACTAGAGATAGCCCTAAGAACATTTAAAATGACGTCAGAATATTACCACTTATTCAGCTCCCTGTTCTCTGTCAGGCAAAGATGCTAAAATGCTGCTAGAGTAATATTCACCCTTGAGGAAATTTATAGCTAATTCATGTCCATCCACTCAGCAGCAGTTATCTTCCCTCCCAATGTAAGCATCTCCTACTAAAGGCTCCTTTTCTTGTGGGTAGGACCATTGCTGGCATAAGGGGGCAATGCTGTATGAAGAATGCCCTAAAATGATTTGTGACGTATAACGTTAAAAAAACTTCCGATTCATACTACAGCAGGTCATTACTAGAGGTACAAAAATGTAGGACTGAATCAAAAGTCTACAGACAAGCTGGCAAAAAAAAAAAGGTCATTATTTTTTTGACAAAAATCTTGAGGGGAATATACTCCCCTCCCAAATTTCCTTTGAATACTTTTTTTGCTTGTTTGCTTACTGCTTTGCTTATTTTGGTCTAATGAAAATTGAAAACCCTGAAGAGAACAAAGTTGCTGCAACCCAAAATATTATCTACTATTCAAAAACGAGCTTTTCTTTTTTTTTACTAACATATTTGGCTTCCAGTACCATTTTCTAGTTTTGGAAAGCAGAGAAACCAATGCTGTAACCATACATTCTTCTATTGCTTTGGCATTTTTTCTTCCAAAAGTAAACAGTACAAAAGAAAACACAACCTTTCTTTGAAGGTAAGAGGGAGCCAGCTGATTATCACGATAATCTCTTGTATATCACAGATATTACATTACCGTGATATACATGACATTTACTTCTAGTAAGTCCAGTAATTTCAGCTAAATTAAAGCATTCCCATCTGCTATGGCTAAACTGTGGTTTGCCACAGCAAAGACTTCTGCAGATCTTTTAATTTGACTTCCAGTAATGTAAAGCTAGGCAATCCCCTCCCACACTTCTTACCTTTCAAAAGGAGCAAAACCTGTTTCTGTGTGACACCAGAACTAAAGGTATAGAAGCATGCTTTCATGTATGTGTGTATGTGAGAGGCTATTTATATATGTGCAAGCTAAAGCTATAGGAACCTTCTCAGCTCTAAGGCACGAGCTAAATCTATAAAAACAGATTGTGTGTGCATTTCTGTATACAGGTATTGCATGTGCGAAGAAGATACAGAACCTAAACCTATAAAACTGCCTCTGTGTGTGAGGAAAAGACAAGGAAAGGGGGGGTTAAATCTATAAAAAATACCTCATGTGAGTAAGAGAGAGGGATAGAGAGATTCAGAAGTAAAAACACAGAACCCTTCTTCTGTATGTCATCGGAAATTAGCAGCCTCTGAGACAGGTGAATTGTCCCTCCTCCTTGCTTTCTGTNCCAAACATGGTCTAATCTGCAGGGACGTTGGGAACGTGCAATTTAGAGCCCTGCGTGGCAGACATACATGGACGAGCACACAGGCAAGGGACTGAGATCCTCCTTTTGCAAAGGTTCCATGTAACACTTATGATCTAAGGTCTGTTCTTACCCATAACTGCCTTTCTAAATGTGCTCTGAACAACCACAAGGAACCGCCTTCCCCCAAACAGCCAGACTCTCCCTGTGTATTAGCCAACAGTGAATAAAAAGGGGCACAAACATGGCTGAACTGAACATCTGTACTGTGTCTGAACAAAAGCTTGCAAATGCTGTTTATGAAATACTGAGCCATCTCCTGCCACTGCCTGCCAATGTGGATGGCACTGAGCAAGGGAGAGTTTCAGATAGCTACTCATACATTATTATTAATTATTAGTATTTACACTGTGATTAGCATCCGGCAGTCTTAGCCAGGGAATAGAGATTCCACTATGCCATTTCCTGCTACAGGTGTTTTTATACCAGTCACAACATACCTGGGGTAAGGCTCTGAAATGCTAAAGTGCATCCACTGTCTTGCTGGATATTGCTGATTCCTGGTTTAAAAAGAAAAAAAAAAGCCATCAGAGTCATACACTAGTTTCCCACAGGAAAAAAACCCCAAACAAACAGAAGTTGTATTAATATCTGCAGACCAGACTGGGGGTGACAGGACTGGGTGATCATACAGTTCTTTTTCTGCTCTTGATTTGCAGTGATGCAAACCCTCTCCCAAGGAGATGGTTCAGAAGAAGGTTCAGGTCAGTACCCAGACGAGGATGCAGCACAGAGCAGACTGGTGCTATTTATTATTTCTGTTTTGGAAGAGCCCAGAGGCCATAATCAGCATCAACACAATCAGATCATGACCTGGGGGAGCATAAATTCTTTGCAGCAGTGGCGTGGCACAGCTGGCATTAGGTGTGGCACAAGGGCTGAAATTGGACACTAGGTCCAGCTAACTGACAGTGCTTATCCCACCTCTCCCCTCTCAGTCTCTCCCCTCTCTCCCACCTCTCCCAGTCTTCTCAGCCAGCTTCCCAGATCATTTGGACCACAGGCTCCAATTGCAATGCCTCCACACACAGTTTGCAAACGTGACTTATGCCTCCCCGCCTCCTGTCAAGTTGCATATACATAAACCTGCATTTGTCTCTGACGATAGCCCAGTTTCCTCTCTTTATTTATCTACCTGTCGACTCATTTTACAATCTCTCTCTGGACAGCCACAGAGCAAGAGACAGAACCAGATGCTATGGCATGCACTGAATGCCAACTAGCTTGGTGGAGTGTGCAAGCATCCTCATGCAGTGGAAAGGTCCTTTTGTAAACATGCCTTGTGATCAAAGGGCTGATGCTTGCTGATATTTTCAATATTAATAATCTCCCAGCTGCCTCACTCCATTCTCTGGCTCCCTATTTACCTATCCTTCATAGTTCACACAGAGGCAGAGCTTAAAACAATAAGCTGGTTGAAGAAAAGGAAGGCTATTTAAAACAGGAATTCACATGAAGAATAAACCATATTGACGTTGCACAGAAATGCATCAAATATGTATAAAATCATTGTAGTGTCATATACTGCGCCTGGCACAGACTGAGAGGCATCTAAAGATACGTGCATGCATGCATACAAAAATAATGTATATTCACATCCACACTCCTTCAAAATCCATGCACTGCATATGTTCATGTGCCACACCTCCTTTCCTATCCCCTATGCAGATACATACGAAATCAGAGAATGAAAACATGAGTGTGTTTCATCAATCAAACAGAAAAATCACTGCCAAAAAGAAATCCACATTCAAGCTACTCCCAGAAGAAGACATGTAGTTGGCTATTTTGTTTGATGGTTTGTATGTTTGTGAAAGAGTAGCAAGAAGTCTAAGGAAGCCAAGAGAGAAGCTATGCAGAGGCAGAATTAGCAGCAGTAGCACAGCTCTGAAAGACAGCGAAGGGAGAATATTTGGGCCAAGTGCTGGCTGAGAGAGGCTCAAATGTAAGGAAAGAAGACACTTTCTGTTGTTTGACTCTTGCTGTGCTCTGTGAAGCAGGACGTGCTACGTTCTTAGTCAATCAACAGGGTGGCATCAAAGTCCCCTGATTTCCATTGCCAGTCTCTCCTCCTAATAGATGTCCTTTTGCTCAAGGAGAAGGCTTTAATAAAACCTGGTTATAAACTATGCATACACTAGGAAAATGTCATCTGTCACTGAAATACAGCCAGTACTGACATGGCAAGCAGTAGACCTTACAGCAGCACACTGCCAAACAACCAAGCAGTTTGGCAGAGACTGTAAAACATACCACATCTGTCTGAAACTGCAGGATTGATTTAAAGTGAGTGGAAGGAATCCAGCCAGACCACAGCAAACACGCTGAGGGGAGCCACGTCTCAACAGAGAGTCTGCTGGGCTCTTTGCTGGGTGCAGCCAAGATGGTTCTTTAACTCACATGCAGGAGGACCCTTCTAGCAAGCACAGCACCAGCTAGTGGAAAACCACGGTGCTAGTTCGGGTCTCCTTCCACACAGGACTTGCCTGCTGAGTCAGTGGGTTTTCTGAGTCCAAGTGCCCATGCTTAGGCTGTCCCAGCTGCCACTTTGTAGAGCTGCATAACCGGGAGCTGTTTAGACAAACAATGTCTCTATGCCATCAGCCACTCAAGCTAGACCTGCAGCAAGGCTCTCCAAATGCAGTACAGTCTATTTACATGTACTCGAATTTAGGATGCTGCTGGCAATTTGGTGCAGTTTTGCAAAAGTACCATATTTTGAGTCTGTCATTTTTATCCCTTTGAAATGTATAAAATAAAGCACATAAACAAAACATGTAACGTCTATAAAATTTTATATAATTTTATCACATTTTGGAGACAAAATGTGGCCTACTGCACAGGTACCTGCTCAGGTAGTCAAAGCTATTGGAAACAACGTCCATTTTTGATCCATTAGAGCCTGACAATGTCACAAAAATAGGATTAATACTGACTTGCCGGCAAGGGTGAAAATTTATCACTACAAATATTTTGCTTTCCTTCTTTCTGGTACTTAAGGGCTTTCTAAACTCAAAGGTCAGAGAGAAACTGCTGAGAGGAATCACAATCAGAGAAAATGTTTCCAAAGAGGGAGAATCTTTCTGTAGGAAACACATGCCCAGACTGACAAGAAATCATGCTCATGGCTTTATATCATCCCAGGACCTTGCTATGTGCTAGCTGGAAAAATGTGCTCCATTTTCAGGTCCCGTTTTAGTAGCTGCATTTCCTAGTGTAATCCACCGAGAATTTCGGGCTATCTAAATGCCTGGTTTATCACCACATCCCTAATTTATGCAAAACACGGTGATTTTATCTACTGCTAGAATATTGCATTGTATTGCTAGAATTGCACTTTAGAAGCCTGTTTATATAGGTTAGGATTTCACTTCCTTCCTTCCCTGCACAAATAAATATCAGCATTTAAATGCTGTAAGTGTCATGTCAGGACATTAGGACTGGCATTTTAATGCCTGATACATGAGGACATGGGCGTTTCAGAAAGGAAACCAAAAGCTTCTTCCCTTGGCCTCTTAGTCACAAGAAGACCGCAGACAATCAGGCACCAGGACTGTGATTCACACCATCAGTCCTTCAATACTGGGGGTCACAGACTGACAGTCATGTTAAGTTTCATAGAACTGGCAAAGCTCTGGTCAGCAGTCCTTGATCTACCCCCTCTGCTAAAGACAAAGCTGGAGGAACTCAGAATTGTCTTGCCCAAGCAAGAAATCTGTGCAGCTCCCCGGCATCCTGCCCTCAACACCAGCACACATGCATCAGCTGCCCCCGGTATTCGTAGGAAGTTTTTTCTGGTTTAGCACAGGCTGTTCATTAAGAATCCCCATTGCACTTATTGGTGAAAAATCTTCTTCCAGGACTGGCAGATGGGGAGGGAGGAGAGGTGCAGTGTGAAATCCAAACATCTGCTCGCTGTTCTTCACCCGCGCTGTGCTCACAAGACAGAACCCATGGAGGGAGGGAAGGAGAGGATGCTGTTAACAGCAGTTTACTCAAAGACGTTTAAAGCACAGAAAAGCAGGGGAGCTTGCTTGGGAACGAGTGTAGTGGGATTTTTTTTCTTCAGATGAGTTTAGTCCTGGTGAAGGGCCTCTGACTAACAGCCCAGGGTCTGAAATGTGATAAATCTGCAGAATTGTACAGAAAAGGCAGAGCTAGCATCAACCTGGCCCTCACAGAGCTCCCTCTGCAGGTGAAAGAGGAGCCAAGCTCTTTTTGCATCGCATTTTTCATATATGGAAACCATTGCACAAATCCCCAGTAACCAAGTGCACAGAGACACATTTAAAAAAAAGGAAAAAAGGAAGCTGCAGCCCTGTGCATACTCATCATTCACCGTGGCATGTGCTCGCTGCACCGTACACAGCAGGCACCAAAGAAAACCCTCCTAACACATCCACCTTGCAATGGCATCTTGCGATGAAGATGTGCAAACTTGTGAATACATAAAATAAAGTAGTGGGGGAGGGGAGTGAGGAAAGGGCATCACATTTATGATGAATATAGGTAAATTATTACTTTTCCAAATGCATAATTAAGCTGTGGAGTTCACTACCACCAGATAAAATAGAGACCGAGAGGATTTTAAAAAGAACTAATATAAATACTGAGCTTGGCCACAGCTGCTACAAAAGATAAAGAAAAGCATTAGAGAAAAGATCCCTCTCTGCAGCCGAGCACATACCAGCAATTTAGACAGGACAGAGGATTAGCTAGAGCCTTCCACTGGACTCGGGTAGCACTCCTTATGCTTCTGTTTGCTACTATGCCCGCTCCTTCCCCAGCGCCTGTGCTGGGTGATGCTAATAAGGAACCTGATTAGCATTCAAGGACCAGTTGTGCCAATTAGGCCCTGGTACACACTGAGGCTGGGTCCAAGCACTCACGCTGCTTCTCCGGCTGCCAAGTGCCTCGTGGTCATGCTATGGAGCACAGCCACAGTGACACCTTCCATTAAGAGGGAGCAGAGGATGTGCTCCCGCAGCCAGCTAGGGCAGCAAGCCGGTACAGAAGGGCTGGGGGACACAGCTCTGCCCCATTTGACATAGGCTGGATCCCTGGCAAGCTATTGGGGTTCAACCCGTGCATCAGAGCATGACTAGCCTCTGATGAGGCACCATGTGCATCTTCACAGAACAGAAGAGGTGCCGGTAGATGTGTCTGTGCTATTTTGTGGGCCTCTAGGGCACTGCTGGACACTGCCAAGTCCTGGCCAGGCTCTGAGAGGCACAGCCCTGCAGGAAGATGAAACCTCTTTGCAGTTCACAGAGCAGGAGCATAGCAGGAGTTAGAAAGGCAGCTGGGTAACTGTATTTTCTGGACTGCCAGCCTGCTTGTGGCAGAGGCATAGACAACTCCTGACAACAAGGCAGCCACCGTCTGCCTAGGACCTGGACAGAACTGCAATCCTTGCAGCCAGCTACAGATTAAAGTCTTCCTGGCTTGCCAGATAGTGCTGGTGGGACCAGGGCATGAAAGGAGGAGGGACAGAAGATAGAGAGTTCTCTACATCAGCTATAAATTATAGCAGACACAAATCTTTGATGATATGGAACAGAATTTATCATTTCCAAAGGAAGGAAAGGAGACCCCATCCTTCCCGAATGACTGGAGAGAGGGCAAGGAGGGACATGGCTGCTGGGAGCAATACTTTTTTCTCCTCTGCCCTGGCACTCTGCCATCATGGGGATGTGTCAGGGAGTGGAAAATGAGAAGTGCTGCCTTCAAGGGGCAGGTGAGGATATCTTTGTATGTGCCAAGACCAGTAGACCTTGCTGGATGGAAACACAGCTATTTCCTCACTCTTGAATATCAACTGGAGTGACTATCAGACGGAGTGGTCATACCACAAAGCAACAGAGGAGGTCTGTGATGGAGCGGAGAAATAGAATACACAACAGGTGTACTTCCTTGGTATTTCATTTTGATTGCAGAAAATGAGTAGAAAAAAATGTGTCCTACGATCATCAGCTTATTTTTCTTTTCAAATCTTCTTTCAGCCAGCAAGCAAACAATTAGGCCTTTGCACAGAACTAGTATCAGAAAATTCTATATCCCTGTCCTGCTTGGGTGAATAAAATATGTCCTGAAATAGCTACAGTCTCACAGCTATGGCTCATAGCTATGAAGAATGCCCGTCAGGGTTAAATCTCTCTTTCTTTTCAATTATTTTTTCATAAATTAAAACCCAAATGACAATAAATCATGCTATAAAAATTAAAATGTCATTTGCTTTTATCAGAACTAAAATTAAGCCATACACACACTGAAGCTATAACAAAGAAGGAGAGGGAGAGGGAAAGAGCAAGAAAAGGATGATAACTGATTTTTCTTATATTCTGGTGTAGTTGAGATGAGTCACGAGGTCTGCATTTGGAATTGGGTCGCAGGACTTTTTCAGACAATGTTCTGGTCTAGACAATTAAAAAGAAGCCCAAACTGAGACTCCTTAGCAGAGACTGAGTCTGACTGTGAGCAGTTCTCAAGGCTTTCTCTGAATTACCTTAGCACCCTGGAAGAAAGACACTACAAAGCTGCCTCTAAAGTTTCCAGTTCTGTAAGGCTCTGGGAACTTTGCATATAGTTTTTTCAGAATCTGCTTGCATTTATGCAATTGATAAAATTTATTGCAACAATAAAAACTGAATTTAAAAGACTGAACTTCTTACTCGTTCCCTCCTCTCTCCAAATTGAAGTGTGACGCCTGTCTCTGACCTTTTCACACCATTCCCATTCTGTCTTCAAGCAAAGCTGAAGCTGACTGCGTGCATTTGGGTACATGTGCATGTGAAACGTTGACAACCAAAGTACACATCTTCTTCTACATAAAACTTAGATGAGTCAGACCATAAAGACCATGAACTTCTGGGCTCAGTCCAGGACTAAGCTGTACTTATGACAGTGTTATCAAACCTAAAAGAAAGTCTGGGGTTTAGTCCAGGGCCACAGCATTGCAACAGCAGCAAGCTTGACATGGCAGATTTTCTCCTTGCAGTGTAAATATCGAATGATGCTCCTTTCGAAGAGCACAAAAGACCACAATGCCAGACAATGCTAAGCAAGCTTTAGGCTGGTCAGCGCTCTGCTTCAATTGTTTTATTCAATAATCTTCCCTCCTCCCACATTTTGAAGTCTACAGGAGAAAGAGCTATTTCAACTTTAAAGAGAGCATGAAATGGTATTTACATTTTCACAAGGCATTAACCTTGAATCACGGGACATCCCATTGCCCGAAGGAGGTGGTGTATTCAGTGAGAGGAAAGAGGGAAAACAAATTGCATCTGCTTGCTCAAAGGCCAAAAGTGGCCAGAGATATGGCAGCTCATTAACTCCAACAAGAGCTAAGGCATCGAAATAGACCTGAGCTGCTTGAATTCTCTGCCTGGCTCTGCTCTGTACGGTAATATTGGGAGGAAGAATTATGAAAACATAATGGGAAAGCAATGAAATATGACCAAAGTCTTGTAGTGATGAAATATAATGACTCATAATGAAGAAGAGGCAGAAGGAAAAAAAAAAACAATTCTTGTGAAACAAAAATAAGAGACAGGAAGAGTAAGAGAAGGAAGGGGGAATGAAGGAGAAGAGAAAGGAAGCAGCAGCTGGAAATGACTTTTAACTTCTCCACTTAGCGTTTTAAAACCAAAAAGCAATTACTGCCAGGCTGGCATTGCCTTTCTGCACATTAATTCCCTATTATGAATAAAATTAATGAGTTTAACAAACTCCTCGTCCTTGTAAAGTTGTGCTCTTCATTATTGGTGTTAATAATCCGCCAGGGACTCTGACTCCAAAGCTCAGTACCATGTCCTGATTTTTTAAAGTTTAAAAAAAGAAAACGGAGATAAGGTGGGGAAGAAGATCTCAAGAAATGGAAAATGATAATGCGACTTGACCCAGGCTGATGCACTGCAGAGGGAATGTCATTCTTTATTTAATGGCCTATGTGGTAAAATGGCAGTCTGACCCAACGAGGAGGATACTTCTGCTTTTGCCCCAGTGGGAACCATGCAAGAACCAAGCCCGAACGACTCCAAAAGTTACATGGCAGATTTAGAGTGCTTGGAAGGTAGGCAGACCAGCAATATCTTGCTGTCTCATCTCTGCCTTTTGTTTGGAAACAAAGATATCAGGGAGGGGACACATACATAATTTAAATGGCATACAGGTGGCAGTGGAGAGAAACCTCCTCCAGCTACAGATAAGCCTACAAGGTTTTGCACAGTGGCACATGGTGCCACTTGCTCACTATTGCCACGTGGGATCTCTGTCTTGCAAGAAGAGTCAGAGCTGCTTGATTCTACAGCCTGAGACCCGAAGCTCACCAGGCGGAGTGCAGCATCCCATGTCCCAGCACTGGGACTGTGAGAAGTCGCAGAGGAAAGAATGCCAACTGAGGATGTTGAAAAAGGGCTGTGCCACTGTAAAGTCATGGAATTTCTTCCCAAAAGGCCAGATGGCTGGAATATGGAAATTTCTGCAGAAGTGAAAAACCCTCACCTATCTACCTGAATTCACTGGGCAAACCTGGCTGAGGTGGCAGCAATTCACAAAACAAGACCTGCAAAACTTGCTATGAGATTTATACTGATACCACACTGGGAGGGCCCTGCAGAGGAACCTCAGCTAGAAGGCTGGCATCCGTGCCAGAGCACCCTTTCCAAAAGATGGCCCTTCTACAGACCAGCTGGAGAAGTTTAAGACGTTGTCTCCCTACCTCACAGCACTGTGCCCTTCTGTCAGGAGTTACCATCCCTGCAGCTCAGCAGACCAACTGCTTCTTGAGAGCATTCCTTGATCCACTTCAGTCACAATCGGTCAGCTTAGCTCAAATGGCATAAATGATATGTTTGCACTAACCTGGCTGAGTCTGATGGAAGCAGCTTACAGGGCACTCATGTGAAACATTCCTCCCACAGACAGGCAGACAGTAATCTTTGGTAGAGATACAGGTTACAAATAGCTGGGGCAGTGGGCAGTTACAAATAGCTCTGCAGCATTCAAACCTGCAGAGCTCTGCAAAATAAACATGCCCATAGGCTTACCAGCATGAGGCCCTTTGCATCAGACATTTGAGGAACAACTAACAACTGTAGGGTCCTACAATACGTAAGTTTTAACTTGCAGACTCCTGTCCAAAATTTAGGCAGGATGCAGATCTGAACAGTCCAAGCTGGTATAGCTGTGTACACTGAGTATGGGCTGGGTTTTCTAAACATCCTCAGCCAAATTTACAAGAGTTTTAAGCCCGTTTTAATGGTACCAGCATGGCATTGTCCTTAAATTTTCTGCCCTCAACACGTAGATGTTTACTTCTGTGAAGTGAACAAACATAGCACAGATCCTTCACGGATCAGAGCACAGAAACACGTTCTCTTTTCAAAGCCTTCTGGGCAGAGGACTCCGTGTATAAAAAGCCAGAGTTCACCAGGCAGTGGCAGGTTTAAGTCACCTACTTTGTCCTCTCTGCACATCAGAATTTAAAACCTACAATAAAAAGGCTGAAAGGGGAACTTTAATAAAAACATTTTAAAATCTGTTTGAGATTTCAATTGATTCAGCCTCCTGCACAGCAGCTAGTGTTTATACTGCACTTTCTGCACAGATTTAAGCACCATCGATGCCCTCACACACTTTTTTTCTTTTAGACAAATTGTCTTATTTTCTCAGCTCTGTTATTTCCTAATGGTATGAAAATTTCGCAGCCTCTTTCTCTTACTAAATGACCAGGGCAGGACTTGGATCTCCCGAAGCCGATGGTCTTTGCGAGAGGGTGAGTGTAAAAGAGATTAGAATTAAATTCAGATGCTAGACTCCCACCTGTCACCTGCTCCAAGCTAGAGATAACCAGGTCCCAATCCTGTATAAATCCAGATTGGCACTGACTGGTGGTGGCTGGGTAATGGCATGAACTGAGTTTGGCGAGGCTCAATCCCAGTGTCAACAGACAGGTCTCTAGAACAAGAAATCCCCACTTCAGGTGGCACTAACTCAACTCCAGTGGTTTCTGCTGACCAGAAATGGGAGCCATTTCTCAGCTGCAGAGGTCAGACGGGGAGGTTTGAGGCATCATGATGGTACAAGATGTGGAGTGAGAATTTGCTCATTTTGTTCCCCTCCTGCAGAGGATTCCAACTGCTACAACTGCCGCACTAGCACCTTTCATCAGCTCTGATCTATTTATGAAAGTGTTTAAAGCACACAAAGACTAAATTTCCATTCAGTGCAGACGTCTCTTTGCTGGAAAATGTCTTTTTTTTCTCCCTTGGGTAAGGAGAGAGCTCAAGGAGCCATCAAACAAGAAGCAAGAAGAGAGCTAGGTCTCATCCATAGAAAATCACTATTTAAAATATAGTGACCAGGAATGCACTACTATACCCAGGCAAACATATTCAAGGCAAAAGGAGTCACGTGTCAGCTGCTGCAGAGGGTGACTTATGCCAGTGGTTATAACACCCTGTTGTATTGCTTGTTCTCATTTATTGTCCCTCTCTACAGGTAACTAAGAGACAGCAAGTATTATTGATCAAAATGCACCAGGTACCAAAGTATCCATTTAGAGGTTTGGCTGCACAGGAGAGGAAGCGTAAATGTGTTGTAATCCCACAAGCAAAGCACGCAGGAAGAGGAATAAGTAAGCCTCACATAAGCAGTAAGCTCTTGCTTTTTTCCATTTCCAAAACTCAAATGCTGCTTTTATTCTTGAAAAAGCCATAAACCACCAACTACTAGGACGCAATGAGCTTTTAGTAAATCCTGAGTTTCAGACAGGATACCAGAAGTGGGCTTTTTCTACTACATAGAGATCACCAGTACTAAAATTAAAAGACCTCAGTCTTTTAGGGGGAAGGAAGGAGGGGAAGAAAACCCAACCTTAAATACTACCGTTAATTGTCAAGTTCCAAGTTCCAGCATGCAAACATTAGACAATTTCAGAACCAAGCTTACCCAGCCATGTTTAGTTCATCTCTCTCTGCAGATGCATTATGATCAGTTTGCCACTAGAGTGTCCCGCCATATCTTATCTCTGTGACGCCATCCTCATCGAAAGCTGATTCTGTCCTCATCCAGTAGATACGGTGCCCCACAACTGAGCAGCTACTCAGGGTTTTGTTTTACCTCCAAAGCTCTTTGTGTGGCTCTAAGCCTTATTCGCAGCTTGCTTTGCAAGCCCTGCTGTGCATGCAGAACTGTTCACTTCCTCCCGATCTCTTCTGAAGTGCTTATCTATACACATCTACGCAAACATTGGTGGATTTATATTTATAAAACTGAGATGGCAGTTCATGTGGAAGATTGCTATCCCTGTTTTACACTGTGTTCAAAGTGGGAGGGAGGGCAAAGTTGAAATACAAATGACCTAACATTTAAATTCTCCTTTAATTCTGTAGTCTGCTTTGAGACACTCAGCACTTAGTCCTGTGCAGCGAAGGCTTGCCCTAAATGTGCTTGTGCCCTGTGATTCTGAAATGAATCTAACAGAAACATGAAATTCAATGAAATTTGCATGCTTGTCTTCCTTAGGTACAACTCAAAATCTCTAATGATGATAAATAAATACATAAGATTCTGCTGTGCTCATCAGGAGAGTTTTGAAACATTGCAAACCAAAGCAAAATGTAACTCTATGCCCTTGAAGTAATTTCCATCCTTGGTAGCTCTCATTTCACCCAATCTAAGACAGTGAAAGTTTAGAGAAGAAAAAGCCTGTACTTCTGAGAAGAACCTGAGTTTGGAAAATAGGGACTTCAATTAAAAGGAAAACGTTGAAGGAGGTGTAGTCCACAGGTTCTGTTCTGTGAACAGACCTAGTGCCTTGTCCTGTCTTTTTTTTGTAACATGGTCAACTCATAGATGAGGGATGTTGTACCTGTCAGTGCAGGTGCCCAGGGAGCTGGGTACAGCAAGACAAGCTCCTGCACAGCATCTCACCTGGTATCAGAAATGTGTGAACATGGCCTGAGGGCCTTCCATCGTGCTGAAGACAGCCAGACAGCTCTGGAGCTGGATGGTAAAGCACACTGTGATGCCTGCATCTTTCACTGACTGGATTTCAAACTTGCTGTAAAGAACTGCAATCTACATAGCTTTCTGACTCTAAAATTTCTTTGGAGGCCTGATTCTCTTTTGCCCTGTAGCTTCTTTACACTTAAGGGGGCTGAGATTTGGTCTAACTGTAATTTACTGCAATTTTAAACCCTATTACCCCCTCAGCATGGTGCTGTATAAACGCAATGCAGGGCCTTTAATTTTCTAGACAAAGGTATTATTTGAGTTCCTTTCATAGCCTAATTATTACTTAGCAAATACCATGTTGTAGTGAGTATTTATGGATAATTCTCAGATAATACCTAATTATATGGTTAATACTTATAATGATGGGAAAGCCTCAAATATTCAGAGTCCAGATATTTTAGACTATCCCAGAACCCCAGATATTTCCAAGCACTTGTAAATGGAGCTAGGATTTATGCATTTTTTACTATTTTTAGCATGTAAAACAGCTCTTGCTACAATATCTCAGACTGCTCACTGGAATTTGGAGTCACACATAGGTATGGACTGCTTTGAACTTCT
Organism: Balaeniceps rex; assembly: GCA_013401315.1. Lineage (NCBI taxonomy): Eukaryota > Metazoa > Chordata > Aves > Pelecaniformes > Balaenicipitidae > Balaeniceps > Balaeniceps rex. Next base: position 11,572 of record VYZW01061826.1, on the reverse strand, counting down.
CAGTGACCTGACATAGCTCTAGACCTGATTAACTCACCAGATAGCCTGAGTCTGTGGATAATTTATATGACTGAACAGGCAGACCTTTCAGGGAATATACTCTTAGGGGAAAATGGTCTGTGCTAAATGAAGAAAAAGGTTTGACTCAATTGAAATTTCTAATTTTCAAAAACAAATGATGAGACAGATAGGGCATGGAGAAGAGAAAGGGTTGCAGGGGAGAAGCTAGTTCTGTTTCTCTCAACCCTTGCAAATTTTTAACTGTTCTTTGCTGCAAGCACTTCCCTGCACTGCTGTGATCTGCAGCATGCCGAATTGCTACACACAGAATAGGACCACTCAAATACACGAACTGTGTTTCCTGTGCACTGGCCCAGAGCTAAACTCTGACCTTCATAGTTCACGAAGTTAGTTCATTAAACCACCCGTGACATCTTGGGCAGCCCCAAATGAAGTTTAGTCTTATCAGGTAACAAACAAGCTCTTGGCCTCCTGGACTTGAATCTATGAGTCAATACCTCTCCCAGCTGAGACTGTAGACATAATGATTAATTCACTGCTGGCTGCCTGGGTAAATGGCTACATAAATACAGAAGAAATGGTGCCTAGACAATCAGATACTGCAATCTGGAAAGACATAGAAATGCAGAGATACATGGAGAAAGGGAGACAGACAGGCATAAGATTGTAAGAACTGTTTTGAATGGGTCAGAGCAAAAGCCTTGCTGGATCACAGCCCTGACAAAGACTAGCAGCAAGTGTTTAAGGAAGAACAGAATATGTTCAGAGCAGTCCCGTACCTCCCTTCAAATTCTGGCAATCATAGGCAGACTGCAGTTAGATCATTGTATTTTACCGTTATTAGTGAACCTGTATTTTGTGAACCATCTCATGAAGACAAAGAAATGGACAAGGCCAAAGCTTTGGTGACTGTTTTTATCACCTCTGGATGTTGCCTTGTGCAAGTGTCAGGGGGGATGCCATCGTCCCGCTGGGGCATTGCAGGGAAGGTGGGAGAGCTTGAGAACCTCACTTGTGGGGTGGTCGCAACACATGAGTTGTAGCTGGGAAGCCTGGGTTCCACTGGCAGCACCACCTTTGACTCAAGCAAGTCGCTTCATATCTCTTAGCCTTGATTTACCCCTGTAAAATGAGTTTAACAGACTACTTCATGAATTAGTCTCAATTAATTAGCATTTGTAAAACTGCTCTGAGATTCCCAGATGAAAGGCTGGCCTGGAATGGCAAATTGCTAATGATAATTAATAGTTATTCATGATCTCTTTGCAGAATTCCAAATTATTTTCTGAGGGGAAGAAAGTAGGGATAGAGGCTCTCAAGACAGAGATCACTAAAAAACCCCGTAACAGCTATACCTCCCTGCCTGCCCTACCTCCTTCCCCAGCATTAATAGGAAGAACTGACACCTCTTATGAGCAGAGGAAATGGAAGGTAATAAAGGCCCCAGGTGCTCCCGTATTCACTACACGTTCTTCCTCTGGCATGCAACGTAGCTAGGGAAGGGTAGGAAGGGGGAGTAAGACAGCAGGAGTGGATGAACAGGGGTGTTACATTTCTCTCTCAAATGGATGCAAAGGCAGCCCTAATTAAACAGATGTTCTTAATAATACTCTGACAACTGTCCCTGCTTTAATTTGCTTCAGAGTAAAGATTAATATAACAATGCAACAATACTTTACAAGGGGAGAAAAGGGAGCTGAGCTAATAAAAGGCAGTAGCTTACATGGTATATTATTGCTTTTCTTTCTGCTTGTCTAGCGAATATTTACCTCCTCTGGGAGCAGTTTTCATATTTATTTGATCGCTCCTCCAAGCTAAAGCTGACTTTGTGGTACATTGCAAAAGGATTAATGCCAGGGCCAAGAGGTGTGCTGGGTGCACAGACACATCAGGGGTCTCCATGGTGATTCTCCAGCCAGAGGAAAGATCCCAGTGGCGCTGAAGTTAGCAGTGCTATTAACCACAAGCTGTGGTAGCGGAGAATGAATTCCAGGCTCATGTAACAGGAAACTTCTGAAGCAGCAGCAGGCGAGCCACAGAAGATAGGAGATTGCTTTTGGGCTGATTCTCGGACCAAAGAAGGAATTTCTCTATGCTGCATAGTCTCAGTGTCATAGGCTGACACGAAAAGAGCAGAAACAGAGCCCAGGCAAGCAGGCCACAGAGGAGACCGTTCCTGAACTCTTGTGAAGGAGTCAGAACTTCTGTGCAGCTACTCTCATCTCACATATGTGTACTGGATTAGTTTAAAATGAAAACGGCTGTACTTTTGCACCTACTTTCCTTTATGCAGGAGGCTGATAGCCACAAGGTAAGACTGTCACATCACCTCTTCTGATCATCCTGAGTATGAACTCCTACCCCAATGGATACGGAGTAACCAAATATCCAACATCACATCTGCCTTAACATACAGTGTAACATAATCCTGGAGCATGATATTAAACATATACTCCCAAGTTGCTCTTCACTTTGATTATAACTCTGGGTAGGCTTGTTAAATAATAAAACAATCCTTGGCTGAGCAATATTCACTTTTGCCCAGTCTGAATTTCACAGAATTTAGCAGCAAGAAAGAAACTAAGCTCTCTTAAGTGGGAGAGCTGTCTCGAGTATCCATAGAGTATCCATATCTGTATCTTTTTTTGGTTCAGGTCATTCAAAAAGGGACCTTTCCACAAACAGGAACAGACTACAAACCTTCGCTTTTGAAAATAAATTCATGCCTGAATATGACGCTTCATATCTAACAATACAGCATCTTCTAATATTACATGTGGGCCAACAGACAAATCCTAAGAAAAGAGAGGGAGAGCACCCCTGGATGAATTGTCATCCATATCCACACGCTCCTCAGCATGATAGGTTATTATGAGGAACCGTCGTTTTGCTACCCTGTGCCTGAACCGAAATAGCCTGCAGAAATGATTTGGCACCTCTGCAAATAATGTCTGTCACTGCTGCATGTGCTCTTCAATGTCAGCCACTTTCTCAAGCTGTTTTCCTCCGTCTGAAAGGCACCCTGCTTGCACATCTCTTCCTGGCAGCTTTATGCTGGGCATAGCCTGGGGTGGGGCTTAGCTTGAGTTTAGCTGTGACCCTGGGCTACAGCTCTGCATCTCCCAAATCATAGATAAGCAAAAGCACCTGAAAGTCTGTGTGCGTCACAGAGCTTGACTCTGACACTTTGTCCCTCCATTTGCCAAGTGGATGTACAAATTATCTCATTCCAGCAAGAAACAAATACAAATAGGAAACAGCTGGCTTATGGATCACCTCATTAAATTTTCCACCCCAAATCTCTTCCTTCCCAACAGCTAGGAGAATAACTGTGCTAAACACTGGAGGCACTGGGAACACACACATGCTGTCTGGCAGAATGAGAAGCTGAGAGAGAAGGAGAGACACAGAGAGAGGGGCAGAAGCAGAGAGCAAGGAGGACATCAAGGGAGCAGAGACACAAGATGAAGTGGGAGAAAGAGAAAAGGAGGATCTACAGCAATGGAAAGAAGGAAGGAAGAAAAAGACTCACTCCGTGGAATATGAGTTACCTACCATTTGACTGTTCTTTAAATATTTTAAAGCTCTATTTGTTATGCAATTTGTGAAGCTGTTTCCGATAATGAAGCCCTTAGACAAAAAGGGGGAAAGCTAAAGAGCAGAAGCTGGCAGCTACGCACATTACCCTTTGTTGGAATTAATGAGGCTTGTTTACTTTCTGGCTTTTTACAGCTTTCTGAAATGTCAGATGACACCCACACTATCTTGGCAAAACCACATCATCGACCCCCCCCACTACATCCACCCTCTATACCTGGGTGTCTTCATCCCTCTCCTGACTTTTCACTCCAACCCCCTATGCACTGATGGAGCTCTGAATGTAGTCTCAAAACATTTTTCACACTGGGGACTGCAATTCTCACGAATGGACTCATTATTAGGGGTAACACATCATTACGGCTGTAGCATTCCTGCAGTTGTTACACTTAATGGAGTTAGCAGCACACAAACAATTGCCATAACTGAAATGACTGTGTACACAAGAAAGCTCTTCAGACCTTTGCAGCTAAGAGGTTCCCTTGGTCTCTGCTCTCAAGCAGAGACAAAAGTTGTGCATGTCTGCTGGAATTATCATGGCTAAATTGATGGATGCTCCAGGCTTGGACGGACCTGTCTTGTTCCTGGCAATTATGTTGCATTGCTCTGGGCTCCCCATTCATCCAAGAACTATTCCCAACACTCCCCACTAGCAGCATCTTTCTCCTGCTATTCCAGTTGCCCCTTTCTTTCGTACCCTTCTGTCTCGGCTCAGCTCTAGTGTCCTGGGTACAGTGAGGAAGAGGAGCTTGTCAAGCAACCATCCTAATCCCATATGCCCCAGGCCCACCTCAGCCCTGGTGACAGAACAAGAATTCATACAGCGTTGCAGGGGCAGGCGGAATTATTTAGTTGCCCCATAAATCAGTTGGCTGGAGTGGGCTCTGCACAGCAACAACACTGGCCATTGCTCATTATTCTTCTCCTTGCTAGGGCTGCCAAAGAGGGTCTCAAAGGTTAATGACAGAAAGTCAATGCCCCTTCCATTCACAGATGCTTTGTTTTCTGCTTCCAATCATCCCTCTCTATTGCTGCAGCTAGGCTGATTCAAAGCTTGCAGAAACACAGGCCCTGGGGGTGGCTGAATCACGGCTTCCCACACTCACCACTGGCCCAGACCTCTCAGTCAACACTGGGAACAGATCTCTGCTCTCTACGCTGGGCCCAGCCTTTCAGCCCTGTGTGCCAACCATAGCCTCAATGGGTAGGAAGGCCTGAACTAGCTCCTCATCTCTTTTTAGCAACCATTTTGACACTCTAACTCTCATTTTCCTCCAGATATTTGTCATATTTCTCTATGTGGGCTGACTCATTTAATACATCTTCTCCTTCTTCTGTCCTATCAGAGGTATGGTGGCCCTTAGCATAAATGCCCTCAGCTCCACGGGGACCCCACCCAATCAGCCTTCCCTGTCCCTGTGAGCAGTGACGCTCAGAGTGCCCCTGCAACATCCCTAGCCTGCGCAGCGCTGCAGCACATTACATATGAAATGAGGTTTCACATTAACAACCTGGGTTAGTATTCCAGCAGATAAAAAGCATGCACAAACCTGCTGTACATCCCTCCCTTTTCAGGGCACAGGTAAGCCTCATAAACTAATGGAAAGCCCTAAAAATACGCAGCCGTGGTGCTCTAACTCTACTAAAGTCTAGTCTGCTCTACAGCAGATCTGTCCCTGACTATGACTTTTGACTGGTAATGAAGTCATGTCTCTAGGTTACTCAAGGGTCTCAAAGAGTTTTACGGGGATAAATAAATCCAGTTCTTTTAATTCCAGAAAGATCTCCCCAGATACACGCTGCTGCACTGAGCTGTTTCTCTTATATTGTCTCTGCTGTCCATGTGCAAGTCCCTTCCAGCACCTCCAGGTGTGGGATCACAACGGAGAATGTGAAATTCACTCAACATCTTCAAATTATATTGAGTTACTGCAGGGTCTAACAGAGTTCTGCAAAGCACTGGTTCTAACTCAACATTATTCAATTAGTCCATTTTGCTGATTACCATCTGGGTCACTGTTGTCAGGGTTACAGCTGGCTCAGTATTCACCCATAGATCATATTTGAAAATACACCTGGGGATATGGGGATATTAAAAAATAACAGACCTTCAGTGTAACATGATTTCAAAACATTCCCACAGCTGCTTTACTGATCCTAGAGTGAAGTTCAGTTCATTAATTTTGTCCATCTCAAGTAAAGTAAAAATAAAAACATGTTTTCATGTGATCTCTGCACTGACAGCAGATGTGTGATGCAGAGGAGGGTGGCCTGGATAACTTCACCTGTCATACAGTGTGAATTTTATGCACCTGTGTTCACACAAATCTAATGATTTCAAGGGATTGTGTCTGCTTGTGCAAGACAATGTCTGAGGGCTTGTGAGACTTCGATTGTGGAAATATGAGATCCAGAGCACATGTGGATGAAAGTGACTGTGTGCTATGACTGTGTGTAAACATGCACAAGAAAGAAAGGAAAGTATGAATATTTGTATTTTGAATGTTACTGCTTGTGAACTTGGGATTGTGTCTCTGGCTGCATCTACAAGCAAGAAAGCATGTGCCCACAACAGCCTGTGAGTTGGAGAGATTTAACCCGCATGATTCTGTTTGTAAGATCATAAAAATGCATGTAAATGCAAAGAGATGGGACAAGAGAGAGAGTGAATTGGCTCGTATGAATTTGGGATTGTGTGATTGCATGCCCAGGTGTCATGGTATATGTGTGACTGTGCATTTGCTAAGTAGCAGCTAAAGGAGGTCAGTTTGGGACAAGCCAGTTGCAAAAATAAGATCGTCAGGAGGCCAGAGCTTCAAGTGACAAGAACACTGACATCACTTGCAGTTCAAGCCCAAATAAGCCTATGTCATAGAAGTACAAAGGGTTTGCAGCTGAGCCCTGGCTTGCATTACTCTCCAGCCTCTGGTCACAGGGAGTGCGTGCAGCAGTCGTGTGAGCACTGATTGTGTTATACTCCAGAGAGAGAGTGAACTTCAGACAAGTGATTTGTTTTCTAAAAAGGCTAAATCCTTATTTCCGCTGAGATGTACCACTGGCCTGAAGTTCCCAAGGTCTAAGCAAAGCCATCAGTCACAGTCAACTGGGCCTGGACTGCAGGAAAGAGGCAGTCCATATCTTTTAGAGACAAGTAGGTACACAAGGATGAACTGCTGACCTGGTAGAAAGGCAATTGCTCTAAACAAATGCATAATGGAAAGATGTAAACTGGCCCCTATTTCACTTTCGAGGAGAGGACAAGCCAGCTATTTACTGCCCTAAGAGAGAACTTCCTTCTTCACTGTCTGTAGATGCATGAGCCAAAGACCATAATTGGAGATACAGCAGGAATAATAAATGCAAATTAGGTGGCATTTCCCCAAGCATTCAGTGCTGCCTGACTGTGTTTTGGAACTGATTTACCATACAACAGAACTGGACAAACACTAAGCATGTGTGAACTATCCCATCAATTAATTGCTCTTGTATCCTTCTTCCCTGGCTGTTCAAGGAAGCTTACACCCCAGATGAAATTGGTACTGTGCATTTAATGTACCTGTCTCCAAATGGATAATACAGTTTCCCAACTTCTTTGTGCCACATAAGTAGCATAAATTGCTAGGGCATGGCCCAGAGCTTAGCCCAGTTTCCATGTGATCTCTCTCCTATATGAAAACTGAAATCACTTTATCCAGCACTGAAATGCGGCAAATTCCACCTTGGGTGGAATATGACAGCTATTTAAGGATGATGCTACACAGTCTGAGATAGGAAGTGAAAGGAACTGTAACTCCTGTAAATCCAAGGGGAATACAGATAGGAAGAATATTAGCCTGCAAATGGGAAGGCGTCCCAGTTCACTAGCACTCAGACATTAGTTTCATATCCAACCAAATGGTAGTGACTGATACCACCCTCTGTGACCATACTGCTTTGCCAAGGACTCGATTAGAGGTACTTAATACACTGATGTTCTTGTTGAACAATACCCTTTCTAGCAGTACAGTAGCATTTTTTGGAGAAGTCCCACCCTAAATACTGACCAAACTCAACCTGCTTAGCTCAATAACAGCAGCTCCATTAAAAATCTCTCATGCACCGATTTTGCCTTTTTCTATCCCCCGTCACGAGCTCATCAGTAAACAGCTAAGCAGAAACTTGATTAAAAATGTGAAAAAATATTTTCTCCTCTACAGAAAGATTTAATGCAGAGCTGTTTTAAGCTCCTTCCCACAACAGGTTTTCACAACTTGTTGCTTGAAATCACTCACACAGAAGGCTGTCTATATAAACGCAAGCTGTGCTGCCCAGTCCAATTTCTGTTCCTCCCACTAATGCATCAGCATTCCAGCATCTTTTCAATGGTTTTAATACCTAGCATAGATGTACACAGAGATGACTCATGGTCAAATATCTACAAGCAATTTACAAGCAATGTTTCAAAAAGACTCTTGGAGGAGGCAGAGATCTCAGTTTATGGCATGAGCGTTTGATTACTACCCTCTCAACATAGCCCCTTCAAAGCAAAAGACAATTACCAGATGTAGGACTGAAAGCGGAATAACTCAAGTGGTTGGAATCAGCAAAAATCTACTGGTCACAAAAATCTGTACTAATGTAGAGTTAGAGAACTAATCCCTCTCTCTGTGTGCACAAACATCCTCTGAGGAGGGCACCTAATGCATTTATTTTGTTTTTTTTCACTGCTGCTGCCAAAACCTCTTCACTCACTTGCTGTTCTGACCATGTATGACTAACGTACAGCATCTTTGGGTGCCTTCAGGACTCTCTTTATCAGATCCCTGTAGCAAACATGCTCTATCTGACCGCTGAATTTAATGAAACTTGCTAGAATGAAATATTTTTGAGACCAGCATTCTAAGGGCTGACATTGTCTTGATAATGATAAAAGAAATCATGTACATATTGGGTTTTCTCTTCTCCTTTGAAATGTAATCCTGGGGCTGTGTGTAAAGAAGTAATTGTATTTGAAAAAGAGAAATGGGACCGTGTAAAGTCAAGCTCTGAGAAGCTCTCGGCACAGGCAGAGAAGATTTGAATTGCAGTCTAAGGCACAGAAAAGGATTGACAGTGAGAGACAGAAGACAAAAAGTAAACTGGAGAAAGAGTCGCAGAGGTCACTGGAATAGCATCGTAGACAGAGGGATGAAAGGACAGAATAAGAGAAAAAAACAGATATGTATGCATTCATCTATTTACACATATTTCTACGTATTTACCTACCCACACTTCGTCTTGGTTTTATATGCCCATCCGTCTCTGTGACCAAACTACTTCCCTATTCTTTCTCTTCTAGCCTCCTGCTTCTTTCTCTCTACACCTTCCTCTCTTTCTAAACTTGCTCTTCCAGTGCATCTCGGCCTCCAGTGAAAAGTGTTTCTCTCCTCTCATTCATTCAATCCATCACAAGCCACATTTACAGCTATCTGGACACAATGAAATTCCAGTTCCCTGGTACATAAATAATCACTTCTTTTCATGTAATCTCAGGATTATTCATTTCAAAGGGAGGGAAGTAAATTTAATGAATTTTTATAAATACTGATATTTTAAAAATAAATGAATGGGGTGCAACAGGACTTTATTAAAATACAAAAGGATTATCAAGGTCTCATTCCCTTCAATTATTAACAATGTACTTGTTCTCCAGAAAAGTACCCATGAAAATTTAAAACAGATGAAAATGGTTGTTCACTTAAAACTGCTCAGTTAATCTGTGAGAAATGTTTTATTCAAAGGCATTAAATGAATACTGCAAGGTTTGATATGCGATAATCCATCATTCATGTGGCACAAACATGGAGATCGATAAAATGTTGTGTCAAGAGGAGAGGTGAACATGGCATCTTTGGAGGATTTCTGCACAGAAGGCTTGTTTCAATTCATGGGATGTCCAAAATCAATATTAAGTCATAGATTTTACAAACTGGATGCCTTTTTGTTTTTTCATTTATAACTCTGCAGTCTCGGCTCACATTCGGAGGCTGAAATGGCATGAGTTCAAAGCAGAAAACTGTGTCTCAAAAGCTTTGGTATAAATTTTCACCAAAGGCAAGGAGATAGTTTTTGGCATTGAGTTTGGGAATGGCCAAATCACTGGGGTTTTAGGATAACCACTACAAAGTCAGCCCAAAAGGAAATTTGGATGTGGATTATAGGTCTTATTGGATTTCTCTCCAATACCAAGCTCAAAGTACAGATCAAAAGGTCTGGCCCAGGCCACAGTAAGAATGGAAGCCCATCTAGGAAACATGCATCTGGATCTGTCTGCTGCAGCCAAATGCAGACCTTTGCGTCAGGCGTTTCCTTGCAAACTACAAGTAGTGTTAGCGGGACTGTGCACCTGCTTGAACCTAGTTGGTTTAGAGCTTGCACTCCAACTGGATCAACCTTGGATTTATTGCTTTCATTGTTTGCATTAGAGTAGGGTCAAAAGACAGCCATCTGACACCAAGGCCATCAGAGCATATGGATGTTGCTTTTGTTCTGAGAAAAAAACAAAAGAGGGCCAAAACAAGGAAAAGAGAGGAAATTTAGTATAAAAGGAAAGTGTTTTGCACATGGTGCCCATTGTACCAGTTAAGCTTTGAGTACAAGGGGTTCTTTTACCCAGTGTGATTATTCTTGAGGCCATGCATAAGGTTTATTTCTGTATTTATTTGAACAAAAGAATTCTTGTACAAGACTTTTCCTTATGATGCACAGTGTAAATGCACGATACTCAGAAAAGATGTGGCTAGGAACCAGTGCAAGCCCACAGGCTCAGAGGGTAGAATTAGAAGCATACATTCATCAGATTTCTCACCCCCTTACTCTTCCTTTCTATCTTTCTGCAATTACTGTGCTTTCCAAGGTGAGATTAGGCAAGAACAAGGCTGCTGATCTAAGCACACAGATTAGTTTTATCTCTTAAGGATAAGGCTACTCAGCTCATGATAGTCTGTTATCTGTATTCATAATGAGCAGAGATGTAATGGAGAATCACCAGACTGCAGTGAGTAGCCAAAGTGAATTGTGTCTCTTTGTTTAGCTTGCTCTGTGGTCTGATAATACCAGACTGGGCAAAGAGATGCCAAGTAACTCCTGTTAAGGCAAGGACACAAAGCCACACGTTTGAGCCACTGCAGCCACGGGCAGATGCAGTTGGCCTCAGCTAGTCTAAGCCTAGGAAAAGAAGAATGAAACGGTGAGGAGACAGTCATTCTTTATTTAAATAACTGTTCTGGTTTTGGCTGGGATAAAGTTAATTTTCTTCCTAGTAGCTGGTATAGTGCTGTGGTTTGGATTTAGCATGAGAATAATGTGATAACACACTGATGTTTTAGTTGTTGCTAAGCAGTGTTTATACTAAGTCAAGGACTTTTCAGCTTCCCATACTCTGCCAGTGAGGATGTACATAAGAAGCTGGGAGGGAGTATAGCCAGGACAGCTGACCCAAACTGGCGAAAGGGGTAT
>VYZW01061820.1:21633-44229 GCA_013401315.1 Balaeniceps rex | reverse complement strand
TGCTGTGACTGGGAGTTATCTGATATGGTGATGGCCTGGGCAAGAGGATAAAAAGGTGGATATGTAAGAATGAATGCAGTAAAAAACTAAGACAAAGGAGGTTAGAATTTCTGTTTAATTATTTTATCATAGTCTAAACATAAGAGAAGAGTTTAGGATGAAACAGAAAATTGCTACCTTTCACTAAATACCTTTTTGGCAAGAAAAGTTTTTAAACTTTCTAACAAACATTTCCTGACTTGTAAAATGCTTCTGTCTCCAGAAAATGAAATTGCAAGAAGTGTAAGAACACTAAAAATTCCCTTATCTAATTTTATTTACTATTTCTGGGGCTTTATTCTATTTAAATTTAAGAGAAGAAAGAGGAAGAGAAGGGTGGAAAAGGAAATTAGCTTTCAAGCAAGTGGAAAAAATTTAAAATACACCATTCAGTTATAGAAATATTGGATTTGCTGTAGCAAAAGGAAAATCAAACCAGGCGAGCCCTCAGGTCTAGAATGCTGATCCTGCAGTGACCAGGGAAAGACCAACAGAAACAAACTACACTCTGCACTATGGATTGTGCAATGCAGAGGAAAAATTGTGCAAAACCAAAAAAGCGCTTCCTGACTCTTGCAGCAATCAGCTTACTCCTTGAAGCATGAGATTTGATTACCTTCATCTCAGCAGGTACAACCATGAATATCACTGTATACCTTCTAATGCCCAGCACGTTCTATTTGATAAAGGGACAATAACGTAAGAATGTCTAGACCACTTCAATTCTGCAACCTGGGCAATAATTGCAATGAGAAATCTATAGCAAGAACATGTACAAACAGCATCAAGGGCATTATAATACATTAGCATTTAGATCTTCTCTTTCAAGGAAAAAAATCCAATAAATCAATCAAATTGAACAAAACCCCATGACAATTAAATTCCCCACAATAGAAAAGGAAGAAAACCCAGTGAAGAAGTTCTTTATCCGACAGAAGCTTTAGGACAATACATATATCTGACATGTGGCATATACCCCTGTGGTCTGTCATAAAGCTTGAACGCAGGTTTTTGCAAAAGCCCCTAAACACCACCCATCAAAACAATCAAATGGGAACATTGGCAGTTCAACATCTGTGTCCTGCTCAAAAATACACTGAAAAATACTCAGTCTGACATGCCTTAACTACAGAATAACTTCAGGCATGCAACAATATTGGCTTATGAACATCTTTAGACTGCAGCCCCGGTGGTAGCACTGCCTTTCCTCAGTGCACACAGCACTAATTTATCATTCATCTATCAGTGACAAGCCTCCTCCCCAGCTTCAACACAAAACAATTTCAGTTGAACCTTATGGAAATAAGGCAACAAGCCTGGGAAGCTGTACCAGTTCTGCATAAATCAGGTAACACACTGAAGTACCACCTTCCACCAGGAATGAGAGTTTGAAGGAGTTCTGAGGGTAGGAACAGTGTCACACGCTGAGCAGAAGTACATTGTGGGCACAGATCAGAGAGGATTAGGGCTACTTATGCAAAATGCTGAGCTCAAATTCTTTTTTATGACGACTACTAGGTTTTAATGAATTCCAAATTTCCCATTAAATTTACCAATTCCAGTTCTGGAAGGTCTTTCAGATCTTGTTTTTAATTTTTGTATTTATCTGCAATGTTACTGCCTCCCAGCAAAGCCAGGACTCTGTTATGTGGGTATTCCTTCTCCCCTGAGCATACATGTCATGTACTGAAACATGAAGAAAGAAGAGGGAAGATGGAGGTTACCTTAGCTTTCATAGCTACTAAGGAGGAAATATGAATGGCCTGATCTTTTCTGCTCTTTGTAAATATCCTTTGTAAAGGGATGTGGAATGTCAAAGTGCTTTACCTACAGGAGAAGGAGGACTGATCACTGGGGTAAGTGTTACACAGAAGACAAGAAGCAAATCATCTTGTTAGCCAAGATATACAAACGAAGCTATTACTGGAGAAACCAGAATTATGATAGTGTTTGCCAAGATGAGTGCCTTGGCAAGTACTTAGTAAAGCCATTCTCTTCAATGCCTTTTTAATGGCAACAGTAGCACAAGATTAAAGGATTTATAGTCAAATATCCCACTCTTTCCTGATTCAGAGATTTCATTGAAGAGGCTTACGGACATGTTTCATTCTAACTTCCATGTTACTTAAACACTACACCAACCTTTCTCTTAAGTTTTAGCTCCTCTACTCTGCAAGTCCACCTCTGTAAAGCAGTTACCATATGCTCAACTCGCAGCTTGCACTTGAGCTTTCTTTACTTACACAAGATTTAAACATACGCTTAAATGCTTTGCTGAAGAAGAAATGAATTTCCAAGCCATGAACATTTTGGAACCAAAGTCAAAGAATTAAGAAGTCCAGTACCTGGATTCAGAGAAATACAAAAGCAGAAGAGGTGGCATGCCTTTAACACTTTTTGTGAGTGCTTGCTGGGATGAATGCATGCTTGAAAGGACCAAAAAGAAATGGTAAAATGTCTGCTTGTTGCCTGAAGGTATTTAATACAGTGGAGCAAGGGGAATATAATCAGCATTAAAAGTGCTCTTCATAAATAATGGACAGTCTACAAGCTTTTATCTACTCCGCACTTTAAGAAAGTTTCCACTGCTGAATATTTCATGAGCAAAAGGTAATTTATTGTGGCTTTTAAATTATACAATTCAGAAACCGTTAGAAAAAAAGTTCTATGTTCCAATACAATAATGACTAGTTTTGAATTTCTAAAGAAACACTGGCAGCCTAAATACGTATTTTGAAGCCTAACATATACAAACTAGCAGGGACACCTTTGCCCTAAACTGTAACTACTGATTTTTAACATGTCCAATCCTATTCAGCAATACAGTATTTATTTTCAAGTGAAGAATAAACCGGAATGTATATTTTCCTAAGATGTCAGTTCTAGTTTGCACTTCTCAACAAAATATATGGGTGATCACAGGTCATTTAAGATGCACAACTGTGACAGCCATTTTCAAGAAATCTGCTTTCTGTACAATATTTTAAAGGTGTATTTTATTACAGCCTTTTTAAATGACAATGAGAGTTCCACATGAACAAAACCATTAAGGAAACGTACTGATAAACAGGTGAATCGTCAAGATGAGTTAGAGGTAACCTTAGCTATGTCCCCTGTGAATATAAGGCTACGACGCAATCTTATTGCCACATCCAGAGACAGATGCTCTGTGGGTGTGGGTGTAGATTAGCATGACTTTACAGAAGTCAGTCGTGCTACATCTGGTTTCTATCAACAGAAGCACCAGTACACTTCTCCTCAGCATCAAATATTCTCTGTACAACATCACACGCCTATGAAAGAACACCACAGGAGCCTGCTGCAAACCAGTACACCTAGCATCCCAGTGACTTGCAGCTTTAATAACACCAAAGTAAGTGGCTTCAGAACTTGAAAAGGTAATGTCCCTTAGTCAGAGCTATCCTTAGGGAATTTTTCAGTTTTCTTTCTAACCCCACACTTCTAAACCATAGAGCTACTCTAACAAAAAAAAAACCAAAAAAAAACCCCCAAAACCCCCAAAAAAACCCTCCAAAAAACCCCACACCACCAAAAAAACCCACCAACCAAAAAAAACACCAAAACCCAAACCAAACAAAAAATAGGACAATTCATTTTCTTTCTAAAGCTAAGATAGCAAAAATACCTTTCCTTTCATATTTTCTTCATATGGTAACTGACCCACCACCCCAAATCCTCTTTTATTCACAGTCCCCACTTGAAAAGACCAGATAAGGAAAAAGTTAAAACATGAAAGGAGCTATCTGCAGAAGTTAGAAGCAATTGGAACAAACAGTACCACACATGGCAAATCATCTACATACTAATAGCCCCCTGCATGTGGACAACAAACACATCTGTGGCAAAAAAGAGGTTTATTTATTGAATGACTTCTTATGACACAGCAAGGAAGAAGTGTGAGACACCTGGCTAACCTCTAGATCAATCACCTTTCTTAGCAGCAAAGTGCAGTGCAAGTCCCATGGAGTGATGGGACATACACAAAACCACCATGTACAAAGCCATACTTTGGATTTCAGATATTTTTCTGTGTGTTTGTAAAAATAAAATTGATCTTTAGCACTTAATTCAAATAGGCTTACAGCTTTGTTGAGATATGTCCCTCCTACATCTACCAGCAGAAAAATTCAGACAGACGTATCACACATGATTTGACATTAGACACCTCAACTGCAGCAGTAAGGTTATTTTAAGGGAGACATACCTGCTACAGTCTGAACCTTACACAACACATTACCATACATCTAAAATAGCTGCTAAACTATTTATAGACATAGTGAATGTGCTTTTTAATAACTCTGGTTTACTTAAGATGGTATTCAAAAGTAAACATCATAGCATTCATCTGGATCTGTCAAATACTGAGTGTCAGTTTGGAAGCTGCAAGCAATGTACAGGTTTTATCCTGGCTCATTGCACAGAGATGGATTTTTCCTTTGGTCAATAAATTCTCTCAAGACACTGCATTTAAAAGCTTTAGAGGTATTAACAGCCAAATCATACTTTTAAAAGAGAGCTTCTCATGTCTGTTGCAGAGCTGGTAGGAACAAGAACCAATGACACCTATAGGCTTTCTTGCTGCCTTTTGCATTGCTCTTCTCATTACATTTCGTGGACTTGGGTATAAAGGTAAAAGAAAAATCTTTATTAGGGAAAAAAATTCAGAAGAAAGAAAATGTCTCTGAAGGAAACAAGGCATCTCAGTTGTGCCCCCTGCTTGTGCAAGAAGAAAATGAAGCTCGTGGTAGTGCTTGCCAAAACAGACTGCAGCTGGATCCAAAACATTATTGATGGGTAAATGAAGTTTATATATATATATATTGATAGAGTTAAACACCAACACTCCAGACTAATGAAGATACAGACATGCTCTTCTGTTTGATAGTATCTAACAATTTGTCAAGGGACTGTAATCGAAGCCAAAGACAGCTTGTTTACTCTGTATTAAAATACAATATTTCGTATCACACTGTTAGAGCAAATGATACATATATCATCTGGTATTTAGATAGAGCTTTAGATATCTAAGAGAAAATGGGATGTGTCAGTTTAGATGAGCAATCCCACAAAGAATGACTATGATACTCATATAAAACCAACCTATGGACAAGCCCATGGAATGGTAAGACCATGAAGTCTACTACAGCACATCACCCAATAGGAAATTAAATGACCCCTCTGGAAATGATTCAACTGCCCTGTTTCATATAGAAGAGATTCAAAGACTGAGTACCCGTTTCCCCTACTCCACCGTTATCCCTGGTATGTCCACAGAAAAATAGGCATAGTGTACAATTGTACACCAGCACAGTGTACAATATGTAACCATATTGAGAAATGACTCTTGAAATTCATTGAAATAGACTTTAGGTATCACTGAACTCACTCCATGATTCTTAGAGGTCAAACAAACAGGTCAACTTACGTAGTTCTCCTACTTTCAGTATTTCGCACAGCATCTTTGTCAGCTCAATGCTACTTCGGCCAAATGGGCACTCATGCTTGTCTTCTCGACTGCTGTTCTCCAGGACAATCTGAAGGAGGAATCAAAATGGAAAATAATCAGTTTGAAGAACCTGTGAGTTGAAGTACTGTCCTCCACATCCAACGTTTACAAGATATACCAGGATGAATTTAGGAAACTGTATGTGGACGCTCTGTTTTCATAAACCTTAGCCCCAGCTAAATGACCTATGCCCAAGGCAGTCAGCGACACAGCAGCAGTCCTGCTCCATGACCAACTGGGAAGCTTTGCCATTTCTACACACTGTTGCTGTTCTGCACCATCCCTGGCTTGGAGAAACTGTAGGAGAAGCCAAAGAGAAAGAAATCGTTGCATTTCACATTTGTCAGTTAAAGGGAATTAGACATAATGATTTATAGACATGAACACACTTAGAATGAAGTATAAAAAAAGTGGGACCAAAATTGCATTTTGGATTGAGGCTCCAAAAAAGGTCCAAGTGTCAAAAAAATCAAACTGAAGTCCACAAAGGAAGAAAATGTACGCATTTTCTCTACTATGGATGAAACTTGCGCTTGTGTGCAAAACATTTCAGGGATCACTCTTGCACCAAGCCTATGAATGCTGCAAAAACGACTCAATGAGAGCCTGTATATTCTCTGTTGAGTGATACTGCAAAATAAATGGGAGAAAAGAATTCCTTTGGCATTTTTATATCCATCAAGCTCTGCCATATCAGGTACACAGTTTTACTGCAGGTTAAAAAATCGCTTATAAAAATACTACAGATTTCATTGAAGCTGTGAGCCTGAAAAGAGAGGGGCTGGGAAAAAAAAAAGTAGTAGTCAAAACAGATTCACAGTAAGAATTGTCTTTGCAGTAACAAAGTTTGCCACCAGCTTTAAGAAAAGAAACAAAACACATCCTAAACAGCTGCTGCATAGCCTGGGGATGAGGGACCGAGGAAGAAAATGCTATGCTATGCTAAAGCACATGGAGAACAAGGAGGTGATTTGAGACAGCCAGCATGGCTTCACTAAGGGCAAGTCCTGCCCGACTCACCTAGTGGCTTTCTATGAAGGAGTGACTGCATCAGTGGACAAGGGAAAAGCAATGGACATCATCTGTCTGGACCTCTGTAAAGCCTTCGACATGGTCCCCCACAACATCCTCCTCTCTAAATTGGAGAGATATGGATTTGATGGATGGACTGTTCGGTGGATAAGGAACTGGTTGGATGGTCGCAAACAGAGGGTAGTGGTCAACGGCTCGATGTCCAAATGGAGACTGGTAACAAGTGGTGTTCCTCAGGGGTCCGTACTGGGACCAGTGCTGTTTAATATTTTCATCAACGACATAGACAGCGAGATCAAGTGCACCCTCAGCAAGTTTGCAGATGACACCAAGCTGAGTGGGGCAGTTGACACGCCTGAGGGACGGGATGTCATCCAAAGGGACCTGGACAGGCTGGAGAGGTGGGCCTGTGCAAACCTCATGAGGTTCAACAAGGCCAAGTGCAAGGTCCTGCACCTGGGTCGGGGCAACCCCCGCTATCAATACAGGCTGGGAGATGAGGGGATTGAGAGCAGCCCTGCGGAGAAGGACTTGGGGGTACTGGTGGATGAAAAGCTGGACATGAGCCAGCAGTGTGCGCTTGCTGCCCAGAAAGCCAACCGTATCCTGGGCTGCATCAAAAGAAGCGTGGCCAGCAGGTCGAGGGAGGTGATTCTGCCCCTCTACTCGGCTCTGGTGAGACCTCACCTGGAGTACTGCGTCCAGCTCTGGAGCCCTCAGCACAAGAAGGATATGGACCTGTTGGAGCCAGTCCAGAAGAGGGCCACAAAAATGATCCGAGGGCTGGAGCACCTCTCCTACGAGGACAGGCTGAGAGCGTTGGGGTTGTTCAGCCTGGAGAAGAGAAGGCTGCAGGGAGACCTTATTGCGGCCTTTCAGTACTTAAAGGGGGCCTATAGGAAAGATGGGGACAGTCTTTTTAGCAAGGCCTGTTGTGACAGGACAAGGAGTAATGGTTTTAAACTAAGGGATAGTAGATTTAGACTAGATATAAGGAAGACTTTTTTTACAATAAGGGTGGTGAAACACTGGAACGGATTGCCCAGCGGAGGCCCCATCCCTGGAAACACTGAAGGTCAGGTTGGACGGGGCTCTGAGCAACCTGATCTAGTTGATGATGTCCCTGCTCACTGCAGGGGGGTTGGGCTAAAGGTCCCTTCCAACCCAAAGCATTCTACGATTCTATGAAGAAAATGAATTTCAAAGGTAAGAGATTTTGCAAAGTGCAAGCAAACCTCAGAGGTCCTCTATATTTGCTTCACAAACAGGTGTTTAGACATTGCTCTCCGCTTTGCATTCCTCCTGTCTCCTTAGCTTCCATTTTCATCATGTTTTTTGTTTGTTTGGCTTTTTTATTTTGGTTGTGGTTTTGGTTTGGGTTTTGCTTGTTTGTTTATTTTAAATCTTTCCATTTTGGCAGCAAAGAAAGCTTTACAAAAGGCTCCAAGGATGGAACTTCACTCAAAACAATGCGGAGGAGAGGACCAATGCAACACTGGATGCCAGCAAAACCTTTCCCTCCCTTCACAGATCTTAGCTGCGACTGTTTCATGCTCTCGTATGTGTGGAAGCCTTCTCTGTGAAGCAGCTAAAGGTAAAAGTGGGAAAAGAGTGAAAACCCTGAAGCAAGTAGGAAAGTTACGTGCTTCACATAGCATGCCAAAGCCTCTTCACCAAGCATCTATTTTAGCCCTACTGTACAAAGGGCAGCCTCTAGCTGATACTCCCAACTCATCACCCAGGGATGTAAAAGGATGGTTGCTCTCTGTGTTATAAGAGTGGATGATCACTTTCTTTTGTCTTCCAGTGTTGCTCCTTTTTTTTTTTTTTTAAAAAAAAAAAAAAAAAATCACCTAGGCTTCCCACTGAAGCTTAGAAAGTCATTGGGAATATGATAAATATTTCACCCCCACAAATTTTTACTGGGCTTTTCCAACAGGACGGTGTCAGAATCATGTTCACCAGTCTGCCAAGAGGAGTTACTTTTCCTTCTAAAAGTTTTGGTTTAAATTACATCTAATTGTTCCATGTCATCTCTGGATAACAGCTGTACCAAATCAAAGAAACACCCCTGCAATTTTTGTTTTACGTTGCTGCAGCCACTGTTCAAGTAACATGTGAATATGACTTTGCATTCTGGATGAGTCATCCTGCTTCAGGCTCTTTCATGGAGGACAGTGCTACATTTCCATACCCAAATGCAGAGCGATGATAGAGTAGCACAAGCGCAACACGAGGCTGTGTCTCAACACCTCCCTGAGATCACTTCTCTTGTTTTATTATTACTGTGTTTTATCTCTCACATAATAAAACATAAAATCTGCATACTGGAGCAGGGGGCTGCTTTGACACAGATTTAGATACAGCAGAGAAACAGTGGTAATAAAATCAATGGAGAAGCAAAATGAAAGGGTAAGGGGGAGGGGAAGGGAAGCACTCAGATCAGCATTCCTTCTTGCTTCTGGCAAATGCATTTTGTTGAGTTTCACATTAACCTGACATATTAACATTTCATGAGCACATAAATATTTAATGGTGACACCATATATGCATATAATGTAAGGCAGAATTACAGCAATCAATAAGAATGCCAGAGAAATAGTTAAGGCACTGTGTATTGCTATACAGCAAATTAAAAGGCAATTTGAGTAATCAATATGTAAAGCAGTCTTGAAATGATCCTCAGACACACTCTCTGCAAGCATCATCTTTTAGCATTTGCTCTGCAAAATAAGGCAGAGCTAACGTTACATTTCTGTAAGAAAGGAAGATGGAAGGCCCTTTACTACATCTAAATATCTGTAAGCAAATTTGACAGATACAGATCTTAAGTAAGAAACAGCAATGGTAAAAAGGGAAAGAAAAGGAAAGAGGTTCTTATAAATACCCAAAGAGAAATCATTCCTAATCTTGGCAACAGATTTACAACATTCATTATTATATTTGTAATACTCTTTTCACAACTCCGCGACTCATATCCTGTTCCAAAGTAAAACGCTATAAATACAGATGATATGGGCATGATTTTAATGTTATTTCCTTTATCACTCCGGTTATGGAGGAGAAATAAGCAGGGAATGGACATGTTTACTCCATAAACTGGTGCAAACAATAGCAGGGAAAGAAACGTAACACACAGCTCTAGACTGAAAATACTTCTGTATGTCTACACAGCATACTGCTGGCTTGATTCACGTTTCTATCACAACAGTTATTTTACCAAGGAAAGGAAAGTAGTGAGGAAGTCACAAAGCCCACACAACCTTCATTCAAATGGCGGTCTATCATTAATGCTCATGAAGTGGCTATACCCTATTACCTTCCTCTTCCTCCCCCTCACAAATCACAGCAAGTTGCAGATCCACCAGACATTTCACAATCGGCAGGTACAGTCATTAAATTTTGCTTGGGGGAAACAAATATTTAAAGGCAGAAACCATGGACGCTGCAGGACAATGCTCAGCACCACAGAATCATAGAATCATCTAGGTTGGAAAAGACCTTTAAGATCACCGAGTCCAACCATAAACCTAATACTACCAAGTCCACCACTAAACCATGTCCCTAAGCGCCACATCTACACGTCTTTTAAATACCACCGGGGATGGTGACTCCACCACTTCCCTGGGCAGCTTGTTCCAGTGCCTAATAATCCTTTTGGTGAAGAAATTTTTCCTAATATCCAATTTAAACCTCCCCTGGCACAACTTGAGGCCATTTCCTCTTGTCCTATCACTTGTTACTTGGGAGAAGAGACTGACACCCACCTCACTACGACCCCCTTTCAGGTTTCAGTTTCCCCTCAGCCTCCTTTTCTCCAGACTGAACAACCCCAGTTCCCTTAGCTGCTCCTTACAGGACTTGTTCTCTAGACCTTTCACCAGCTTCGTTGCTCTTCTTTGGATGTCCTCCAGCACCTCAATGTCCTTCTCGTAGTGAGGGGCCCAAAACTGAACACAGTATTCAAGGTGCGGCCTCACCAGTGCTGAGTACAAAGGGATGATCGCTTCTGTAGTCTTGCTGGCCACACTATTTCTGATACAAGCCAGGATGCTATTGGCCTTCTTGGCCACCTGGGCACACTGCCGGCTCATATTCCATCTTCCTTCAGTCCTACCTTGACCCTGGTCTGCTTGGCTGCCCTTTACTTTCATATTAGGAATCTACTTCTGATATTAGGAATCTACTTCTGACAGTTTTTCCTTTCTTCACTCCTTGCAGAGCTACGCAATTGGGAAGGTCCAACATGGAAACGTGGCTTCTAGTACACTAGATGTTTTGCAGACAGAAACCAAAACCAGCTCACAGTACGGGAATACTAAATGCTGCAGATCCTCTTCTCTTCCTCTGTTTCTTTTATCAATATTGCCCATTACCATGAGGCAAACCAGAAACCCACCATGACATGTAACACTCAATAACAACTTTTTTTCTTTAGGGAACAGAAAAAAAAATCCAGACAAAAATCTCAAGAAAAAGAAAACAAAAGGTAAAGAAAATTACCAAGAGAGGGCAGCCAGGAAAAGTCCGAGTGATGAAAAGACATTAAAAAGCAAGACAGGAGAGAGAGTTGTCTTTTTAAAAAGTAGATTTTTTTGGGGGGGGCGCAGGGGGGGACAGGGACGGACACAAACAACCAACCACCACCCAAAAAACTGCAGCTCAGAAAAAGGGAGGGGAAAAAGAAGAAGTGAGTGAGAGAAGCATAAAATGAAAACAAAATTATATCACAAGAAGAATGAGATGAATTGACTAGCAGAAGAGGAGAAAAAAAGAGGTTTTAAAATGTTTTTAAAAATGCAAGGAGGTGAAATTTTTAGGAAGCCAGTGTTATCCATTTTCTTGACATTTCTACAGATGAAACTCTGTAGCCTATTAAGGCATGGGAATTGGACAATGTTTGTAGCAGAATATAGATCTGTACAGTTTTTACTATTTTTAAGTTACCTACCATATATATTTCTCCTCTCCTATTTACAAATTCCTGCTGTAAATGGAAGAGAAACATTTCCCAATTACCAAACAGAACTAATGAGTGATCAGAAAGAGAAATGAAAGCTTGATTATGTTTCCACAGGTAGACATTTCAGGCAGCATTGGTCAGCAACTGGTGAGAGCTGAATTTCTTCTGGGGTTTAGCTGTATGAATTGCCTGAAGCACCCTGTTTCCTCTGAAGCCAAAAGTCCTTTCAGGAAGTGGAAGGCAGCCCTCCAACATCCAATTGTCCAACAAAGCATTTAGAGAGATACAGAAAAGAATATTCCTCCTTAGAGAATGTTAGGTTGTTGTTTTTAACTACAAGAACTTCTGTACTTCCCCTTGTGTTATAATCAATGGTGCTCAGCATCACCCAAAGGCGGCTCACTTGCCTTTACAAGATATCTACCAACGGCATGGACAATAACATAAAATAAATTCAAGTGTCAGGCCAAGATCACTGAAGAATAATGCAAAATCTCCATTAGAAAAAACAAACGAACAAACAAACAAAACCCCCAAAAAACCAAAAAACCCAAATAAAAAGATTTTCTAACTTTACGGCAGTGTTCCTTTATGATCTTCCATTGAATTATTCATCGAGTCCATCACTATCTCAGGAGCACAAAACAGACCCTCAGGGAGGCAGTGGATTAAATTAAGAATTTTCCACATTTGACTACCATGGGTTTAACAATCTGCATCGGCTTCAACAATGAAGCTTATACCTGCAACTAAGAGTTAATGACTGACAAAAGGCAAAGTTTTGAAGACAAGTATATTCAAAAGCTTCCTCATCAAAATCCAGGAGGATGAAACCACCAGACAGAAATATTTCTCCTTCACTGGGAAGGAATATCAACTTAGCCAATCCCTTAATCCCTCACATTAAAGATTAAATTGGCTCAAAGGACACTGCCCACAGCAACCGCAGATGTAATTCTCAGATTCCTGAACCAACCTCAGAGCTTGGCAATGGCATAGAGATTCATTATGATTAGGAAGTAAATACAGAAGTGAAAGGCAAGACCCACTATAGCTGGATCAATACTTATAATAAATCCCAGAGCAGACAGTTCAACGAGCATTGCTGCACTATTAAAAAGGAGCATTTCCCCAGACCTATTTTGTAGTACTATCTAAAATGATCCTGCACTCATAGATACCAAGTTTTCTAGCAGTCTGCTGTAGGTTAATATCAAGAGGTTCAGAGAGTTGGTTAGTAAAGATGGTAAAATGTCCTCAGACCCAAAAATGGAAAGTCAGGCAGCATTTTAACATCCAAAAATTGCAGGGATGCTCTTCCTTTTCTTGACACTGCTTTTCCTTCTCCTAAACCTCCTTATCACATATGGTAGGCTTCACCATTCCCTTTTCATTTAGATGCTTTAAGTAACTCTAGGAAAGAAGTCCTAAGGATATGCTTCCTGAGAAGGATAAGGGACTCTACTGCAGACAGACTCAGTTTCCATTCATTCTCTTCACCAATTTTGCTTTCTTCCTAAGGCAGCTTGTCATTTGCCTCAACTTCAGCATCAGTGTCCTTCCAAGATCCATCACTCAGCACTGTCCCCTCTAACCTGTCTTTTTATCTTCATTATTTTATTTTCAATTTCCCATGCTTCCTCTCTCCCTTATCGCAGCCTTCCTTCACATTCCTGAGCCATTACAGAAATTCCTCATGACAAAACTAAAATAAAGCAACAGTTATGTCTGCCTTCCTCAGGAAGGCACTAGAATTGCAATTTAAGCAGAGATTTGAGAGAAGAGCTGAGACCTACTACAGATGTTGAAAAAGAAAGGAGCCAGTGACATGAGAAACACAGACGCAAAGCCCTGCCTTATTTGAGGGACATCTAGTTATAGAAACATGTTAAGTATCAGACATTAAGAGTCTGATATGTGCTTTGTCGTGCACAGCTACGAATAAGCACCTGGGGGATAACCAGCGCATCGCATGAGAAGTGCACTGTAACCTGCTGCTCCCGGGGAGAACTGCTAACAGAAGGCACGGAGCCCACCACGGCAAAGCAGCCAGGAGACAGTGACACAGTCATACAGGGCAGGAGGGAAAAGAAAAGCATCTGATTATATCATTATATAACAACATATAAGTAACACGGTGAATTCAAACTGTCATGGTAATATTACAGCCAGTGTTCGACTCCGCAGCCATAAAACACTTGTAACAAAGATGGCTTAAAATTGCCAATAGTTGGTTGTCTTCTGGAAAAATTATGGTGTGTTTTTTCCCCGTCTTTTAAAACAAATGTACTGCCAAACTATCACAAGCTGAATTTGGACAGTTCTGCAGTTGCTCACCTAGCAATACTCACACAAACACCTTAGCGTGAAGCATGATTGTATTGTCTTTATTTTCCATCAAAAGCTAAATACACAGTGGTTTGCCTTGAAATATTATGTATCTTCCTCCTTTCTTTGCCACTCCATGCAGAACCAACCAAATCACTGTAAAGCGTGGTGGTAAGACCCAAGATGAGAAGGTCCAGCTGCCATGTCATCTTCACAAGCAGCATCAGGATGTGCTCTCCACTTCCCACAGGCACAGGCAGGGGGGGTGATTTCGTGTTGACCTGGTCCAGTTTGAAAACTACCAGCCAGGTAGTTCCTTCTCCCTCCATGCCCCACACAAATGTAAGAAGGCAACGCTTTCCCCGCAATCCTCTCCTCTGCAGAGGAGGAGGGTAGGATACTGCAGTACCTGCAGAATATAGCAAATTTTTGAATTTCTTTTCTTTCATAATGTGAAACAGGCCCTACTAGTGCCCTAACATTACTGTGGTATGGATATATTAGAAAAGCATCACCTTTATTGCACATCAATGAGACTGGAAGCTAGAGTAGCATCACAAAAGCTCTCAGCACAGAGTAAATGGGAAAACCTGTGAGACTCCATAGCTAGCCTTCTTCTCTCCCCATGTATACACATCTCAGCTTTGCAGGTGGAGGGATCATGGCTCCACAAAACCCAGCCAAATCTTTCTGTGCTACTGCTGCAACTCATGGTATGATTCAAAACCTTCTGAAGACAAACAGCTAGACTTGCAACAATTTCTGGGCCCTTTGGATCATGATCTCATTTAGCCAACAGCTTCCATATACGTGGGAAAGTTTAGGTGTGCTATGAATGGTGAGAAGTGATCTGAACATATGCAGGACTGTAACACTGTCATATGTATCCCACAGCACATACCACACAGGGCTGTGCAGAGGGTGCCATGACTCCCTTACAATTCTCCTTTTCCCTCAGCACCAACTTAAGTCTGCGTTTATGCAGCAACCAGCCACTCCAGGCTTTTGCCTCTTTACTGTAGGGGACCCACCTCAATTCTGCCATCAGTGATGGAGGCCCCTGGAGCAAAACCACACAATTTCCTGGTGTGTTGGTATGGAAAGCAGAGACATTGAGCGATGTTTGGGAAAAAACAAAAGGCAGGTAGAAAAACAGTTAGATATCTGAATGAAGGGTAAGAACAGAGAACTGAAAGACTGGCAGAGAAAAGAGAAGGCAAGAACACATTATCAGGTTGGGAACCACTGGACTTAGCCAATTAGGTCTTACGTGGAAAACTGCGTTCCTGCACGAGACACACCAGGAAGACACACGTAACAAAGCTCACTTTTCTCTCTACCTTTAGCAGAACAGAAAAAAATTACATCTCTTTTCCTATCACTTTTTTGGGGGGGGAAGGCATGGCAGAAATCAGACTCAGTTTTATTTCAGAAAATGCTGAAATAGTTGGACTACTCATATCTGATCAGGCTGGAATGAGTAGGCATAAGGAGACTTTGTGAATTGACGGAAGGATGTGTAGGCAGCCTCCTATACAACAACTGCATGGGTTAGAAAGTATACGGCAGACAGTCTGACTGTGACTCAACCCATTAAAGTTCTGAAAGGTCTCTGCAGGATGCCAGCAATCTTCCTGCCTGCATCACTGGCACTTGCGAACAGAATCTGCTCCTCCACTGTGACTTCTGAAGGCTTCAAAAGGAAAAGAACTCCCTCCTCAACCCCCCCAACAGCAGCAACTCAAGTAGCTGCTGGGGAAGAAGTGTCTCTGCATTGCAGCTGTGTGAATAACCGATTTTCCAGCTCAGCCGATGCAGGGGAAAGGGGATTTTCTACTACTGACCCTAAACCAGCTCAATTTTTAATTTTCAGGTAATCAAAATAACTCTTGGCTCAACCAAAGTCCCAAAATTGTTTTGGTTTGGAGCATTTTAATAACTTTTAAAATTTGTTTTAAATGCAAGAACAGAAAATCTAGGAGCATACCACTAAATATCGTACACATCATTCACAAAAATGTAGTAGCAATGGATCCATTATAAAAGATACCAAGCAATTAATAAGCCAAATTTTTCAGCATGGATATCAACACTGGTTTCCCACCCTGGTGACAGTATTTTACACTGAAAATTTTACATTCGATATCTAAAAAATATTTGCATGAAATAGATAAAATCAGTGGGAAAAGGGATAAGCCTTCTCTTCTACAGATGAGGGACTTGAATCTCAGGCAACAGTAAAATGATCTGTTTCTAAGGAACACTTATTTTTCCCTATGCATATGAAGAATCTCACCCCAAAAAAGCAGTGAGACTTGCTAGAATACGGCTGGTCATAAGCGCAGAAGAAAAATATAGACAAGTCACCAACTTGTCAGTCATCAAAAGCAAATTCATTAGAATAAGAAATGTGGACCCTACCAGATACAACGTTGTATAGGACTTCTTTGTGACTCAGCTGACTTATTGTGAAATACAGTAACCTCTAAGTAAAATCCTACACTCCCTCCCAGATGAAGGTTATCACTATAGTTAGAAGACTGGGAGGAAAATGTAAAATAAGGGAATATCTCAATGGTAGTACACAAGAATCATAGAATCATAGAATCATAGAATGCTTTGGGTTGGAAGGGACCTTTAGAGGTCATCTAGTCCAACCCCCCTGCAGTGAGCAGGGACATCATCAACTAGATCAGGTTGCTCAGAGCCCCGTCCAACCTGATCTTCAATGTTTCCAGGGATGGGGCCTCCACTACCTCTCTGGGCAACCTGTTCCAGTGCTTCACCACCCTCATTGTAAAAAATTTTTTCCCTATATCTAGCCTAAATCTACCCTCCTTTAGTTTAAAACCATTACCCCTTGTCCTGTCACAACAGGCCTTACTAAAAAGACTGTCCCCATCTTTTCTATAGGCCCCCTTTAAGTACTGAAAGGCCGCAATAAGGTCTCCCCGCAGCCCTTCTCTTCTCCAGGCTGAACAGCCCCAACTCTCTCAGCCTGTCCTCGTAGGAGAGGTGCTCCAGCCCTCGGATCATTTTCGTGGCCCTCTTCTGGACTCACTCCAACAGCTCCATGTCCTTCTTGTGCTGAGGGCTCCAGAGCTGGACGCAGTACTCCAGGTGGGGTCTCACCAGAGCCGACTAGAGGGGCAGAATCACCTCCCTCGACCTGCTGGCCACGCTTCTTTTGATGCAGCCCAGGATACGGTTGGCCTTCTGGGCTGCAAGCGCAAGAAGCTAAGGTGTAGTTGCTGTAAATTCAGTTTACCCAATGGCATCTGCTCTTTCTGCCTGGAAACTCTGTTAAATTAGCCAAGATCCAAGATGAATGGCAGTCCACTCACAACTGGAGCAGTAGCTTTGATTTTGCTGCCTGCTGTCAAGAACACCTGAATGAACATTGACTGCACATATAGGGGTCAACTTATCAAAACTGCAAAGCTAGTGTTTCTATAGAAGCATCCGAGGCCCAAACATGGCACATTTAAACATGGAACAACAACTACCAAATTTCTCTTTTTGGGTTACAAATAAAAAGAGCGCTCTATTTTGGTTCCTTTAGCTTGCACTTTACACCAAATTAAGTAAATTTCATTATTTTACATCAATATTAGCAATCACTGAAGTGCATGCGTACAAAAAATAAACTCAGGCAAATGAATACACACCTACAAACACACATGCACACAAAATATTTCAGTTTCATATATTTATACCTCTCTCCTCATTGTATCTTGAAAACAAAATGGATCTGAATAGTCTTGCACCACAAATTCCCAAACAAATCAATGACAAAGCACCAATAAATGGAGATACTAATAGCAATGGTGGCATAATCTCCATGGAAAGGTTTTTCCTCAGACCCTTTTTACACTCAGAAAGTTTCGAAGGCATACTGCTATGAGTTACCAGTAAGAAAAATCTCAAGATGTCTGCACTGAATAAAGTCTGTTTTAAATGGTAACTTATAATTTTATTTTTAAAATTAGTAGAACATGAAGGTGAAGTAGTTTTGGAAAGGAGAAAATTGGAACTGGGGGGGACTTGTCTGCTCCAAAAGAACAAAAAAAAAAGAAAAAAGTATCTGTCACAAAGCTTTATTCCAATCATCTTCTTCACTGTTAACTTTAATTATACACTGACTGTCCTATAATTATGTAGCTTGGGAAGCTGCCAATTATTTCCTGTGGAAACTTTTAAAATTTCTTGCAGAGATTCAACATTACTTCCATCAATGCATTCAATATACTATGTTACCACCTTTTAAAAGCAAAGCCTCTGATGATAGCGATTGATTATTTAAGTGGAACATGAAAAACATGCAGTGCATATCAGTCACTGATAGCACCAGACAATTAATAAAAAACAGAAAGAAAAGCTAACTCAACAGGAAACTAATTCAATAGGAAAGTTTTTTAAAAATCAAATAGCTAAAGACACCACACAATCAGAGAAAACATGGGTTTTTTTTCCCCATCCACTAAACAATCTTTCTTCTGGAGGCTCCAGTCATATTGTATAGTAAACAAAAACAGAGATTCAAAACCAATTAACTCAAAGTCTAAATAAAGAAAAACAACACTGTGTTTACCTGAAGGAAGACAGCAAGTAAAGAAAACATATTACTGTAATTTCAGGAATAAGTATCCAGCAGGAAAAAGGTGAATGAGAGAAATGGATTGTGGGGAAGTAGGTAAGAAAGAATCAAACAGGGAAAAAAGGTTTGGTTATTTTTGTTTCCTCCTTCACCATGTGACACCCATGTTTTCACCTTGAAATGCTTTCTGCTTTCAAGATGCAGAGTTACCCATCTGCTCCACTGCCTTCATACCCATGTTCTTCAACGCATTGCAATTCTATTTACTCTTCCTATGTACTTTTGTTTGGTACTGGTCTTTGAAGCCCCACTGCTGCCCTCCAAAGGGCACTTCGGTTTCAGACATCCTTCCTACCTAACTAATCCATTTATTATGCAAATTATTTCTAAGCAGAATTACTTATGAGATGCAGAAGGAATGAAAAGGGAAGAGATTACTTATCACCCATCTTCTCTTCTAAAAGTGGCAGGTCAGACTGCAGTGATTCGTGCTGCCCATTAAAAAGCAGCACTGCCAATAGACTCAGTGAAACCATCATGATTTCCTGGTAGTGTCTTTGCTTAATACACCACATTCTGTCAGGAGAAACTTCATATTTTCCAAGTTCATTTCAAACCAACTCTGGTTTCCAGTTTTAATTTTTAATTACTGCACAGCACAGATACTGTCTCATTTGGGGGCTTAGGAATTAACCCATGGTACAGCAATCAACTGTATTGCAAAGGGCCAAGTTGAAAATCATCTCTCCTCCTAGGAACCAAAATATTTCCTAGTGTCAACAATGAAAAAAAGAGAAGGGCTCCTGTCAGACAAGTTGGTCAGTATGCAAG
Organism: Balaeniceps rex; assembly: GCA_013401315.1. NCBI lineage: Eukaryota > Metazoa > Chordata > Aves > Pelecaniformes > Balaenicipitidae > Balaeniceps > Balaeniceps rex. The sequence continues at coordinate 24,912 of VYZW01061820.1, read as the reverse complement.
TATTATTTGCATAGCAGCTAACAATTTCTTGTGGAAACTTAACCTTGACCACAGACAGAATTTTTGTTAGGGTACAGGAGTAGAAGTATACCTGAAAAAATAAGCAAGGTCAACAGGCTGTACAAGTAGAGCAAACTGGTGTTGTGGGAGCTTTGGGAGCCAAAGGCCATGAAGAAAAGGTAATGTTAGATGTGAAATAATGAACTCAAAATGAGAAGGAAACAGGCATGTCAGGGCCCACAGGAAACTACTGTACACCAGCTAGTAAGTCAAGGAGATGAAAAGATAGAAAGTAGGTGTCTTTTGCGATCAAAGACTAGCAACACTGTAGGAGTTGCACAACACTGTCCATTTCAGAGGTGTTCAGCATGCTGTTAACATGACATGGTGGACCACTGCAGATGAGTAAGCTCCCACGCCAGCAATGCTAGTGTAAGCACTAAGCAGAACTACTCAGGAAAGATGGGTAGGCTAACATACTCCCAAGGTGCATTAACAGTTCCCAAAGCAGCTTTGAGCAAGCAATTTAATCTGAGCGTGCCTCAGTATGGCACTTCTAGAGTATGTGTACTCTTTCTCAGGTGGGAAATACATGAGGCACCCAGACACTCTCCTAACAGGAACCACACCAGAATAAAAACAGGCATCTCAAAATAACAGCAAAAATTCTCAGTAATGCAGAAGCAAAAATACTGCATTACAGAAACAAAGCTGGGCCAACACCAAAGTCCTTTCTAAAGAGTGGCTAATTACATGCTACGCTGAACCCAATTTTTAAGACAGCATCTGCAACATGAAAATGAAAAATAAGAAAAAATTGAGAGATGTCAATGAAACCTTTATTTCAACAGAATTTCTATCCTCTTTAAATTCTTTCAGACTTCTTTAAAACACAACTCTCTTTTGGAGCACTGGCTACCCCTATTAAGCATATTCTCTGAATTTACAATTTTCAAAAGAAGCCTACGAAGTAGCACTGTCCAGATCTTACCAAATTTTAATGAGAAAAAGTAACCCAATCTCTTTTTATAAACAAAAACACATTTCAGCATAGTTTATCCAGAAAACATACTCATTGCCTAGTATGTGAAATAACCCTTAATTTCAAGCGTTTATAGGGTTTCATAAATATTGTTGTATTGCACACTACCACAGTTTCTTTTAACAGTTATTGCTAGATTCAGACTGAGGCAGAAAGATATATTCAAAGAGCAGATCTGACAAGCTTGTGGTCTCCTACTCTGTCCATGGATCGTCCTGGCCTGGGTATCAGCATGGCCTCTACAAATCTATCAGAGCTTTGACACTACTCTACTTTGAGCAAGAACAAGACAATAATGCCTACTAGAAGTTCACTCTTCACTTTTTAGTAGAAATGATTGGTGTGTCTACTGTCTCCTTGCAACAACCTTCTTTAAGCAGGTCTGCATGTGTGCTTTTTCCTGGGGAGTTAAACCATCCCTACTATCTCAAGACACTGGTTTTCTAGACTATCCTCTACTCCCATCTGTGCTCGCTAGGTTTACACTTGGCAAATATTCAACTTTAATAAAGATCAGGAAAAGCTGTTCTATTCAGCGGCAGGTATTATTCAGCTACATGCCTCTTCCTGTAAGGATGCAACATATAACTTGCTTTAACTACCCTTGAAATAACAAATGTAGGAAGTGGAGTGGGCAGGGGCAGGAACGGGTTGTGCAAGTGAATCATGATGCTTTTTACCTATTTTTCTCCAAGCATTAGCTCACCTAGAGCAGTAGTTTTAGTGGGAGCATCTTAACTCTCAGGGCACTGCCAATTCAGTTGCTTGCCAAGGCATTTGCTCATCAAAGCCTCCTTTCCACAGAAAACCCTGACAGTTTTTGGTGGACTTAGAGCACGGCAGAGAATTCTGCACAATTACTCATTTCTGAGCTTATGGACATCCATCATGCATCTGAAAAAGGCAGAAGCTCATCTCTCTTCTCTTTGCAGGCCTAAGCAAAAAGTAATATTTGCAAAAAGTAATATCTGTAATATTTGACTCAGCAATGAGACTAGACAGCTATACAGCTTTCTCCCAAAGCTTTTACAGACTTATGTCATGTTTTAGTGTTACGTGGTTTGCCTTCCTAGAGCTTGTTGCTAATGATATCAGGATTCTGAACATCCTCTTCAAAGTCAACTGTAAACAGGACATAATCAGTGCGAACAGGCAACCACACAGATCTCAAAGACGAGAAGAAGCCTTACCCGTATATAAGCATCCTGGTGATGTTTAGCAAAGTACAGCATGTTGTCGAGGGCTAGCATTCCTGGAGGGGTCTGTGTAAAATCCATTGCTGGGTTTACATGATTCTGTAAAATGATAACAAGATCACTCAATTAGCATCTTTACAAAAACTATCAGTTCCCCAGTGATGTGCGCCATGTTAGCACACTGTACCAAAAAGTCCAGCAACAGAGATCTTTTTACTGAGCAGAGAACTCTTAACAAGGAAATGGTCCATGCCTCAAAGAACTTTACAGCCAAATGCAAGCACCAGGAGGTTGGCATGTCAGTCATTCACTTCTGTAGCTATGGAAGGGAGTTTCCCAAAGGTTGAGTGCTTTAGAAGCACAGATCTTCACATCTTTCATCACAGATAGACTCCTCTGTGGTACCATAGACTAAAAACACTGTTTACATGAAAATGCAGATAGATATGCAAACAGCCACCAAAACACTTATTTATACAACTGCTATGGAACAGTTTCAAATAAACCATGAAAACGAGAAAAAAATACTAGATTCAAAAGCTATATTAAGTCTATTGGATCTTGTGGACTCTTGAACACAAAGGGTGCCAGACAAAAGTGTACGAAATTAAACAGATTCACCTCGTGGAATTCAGGTAAATTTTTTGTTACGTTCTGAATCTATGAATTTTAACTTTGGAATTAATTAATTAACATACCAAATATAACCAAAACTTGTTAGCTTCCACATGCTCCTACAAATTTCAAAAGTTCAGTTTCATACACTACATGAAAAACTACATTTGCTCAAAATATTCATTAGTCCATCTTTTGATTGGATGGAATTAAATGTACATTTGAATAAGTTTCATGTAGTTCATGGTTTAGAGATGAACATTTGCCTGGCTACAGACAGGCTCGAAAACACCACAGAAGCTGCTCAGAAAAACAAAGACCCAAGAGTATGTCTCCATCAAAACATTCCTATCGTCTGCTATGCTCTTTTACCAGTTATCACCTTTGCAACGGCTCCAGCTCCACTCATCATTCTGACACAGAAAG